>JAYJMB010058375.1:13166-27034 GCA_036873735.1 Pouteria campechiana | reverse complement strand
CCCACCCCCCACCACCACCACCACACACACACACACTGTATTTCATTGATTGCACCACTCAATTGTTTGGAATTTTCCACCAATCAATTTTAGTGCTTTGGAATATGCCACCATTCGATTGTTTGGGTTCCAAAATATAAAAATAATTCTAAAATTATCTTCATGATTTTTTCCATTTACAACATTTTTAAGCATTGTTATATATAATCTGATTTTCAATATATTGTCCGCTAATGTTGACAAAATATCAAAATTTGTTATGTATTTATGGATGAAATAGAAGATGAGATAAGGAGAGAAAAGGAGTAGCTATTGTAAATATTATGATATTTTATAAACAACGTCAACATAGTTTTAAAATTATCACCATATCAGGACTTGTCATGGTACATTGGCAACTAAACACCAACATACAAAACTCTCTAAATTTTCTTCACAAGATTTTATTATCACCATATTTATTACAAATATATATAATGTGTGCTAAAAGTTAAAATCCTAATTTCACCAATGTTATTAAAATCAGACTATAGGCACCAGTTAAATTGTCTGGTTCAACCAAATTAATCAGTTTAATATATTGTTTAAAAATAATGTGAGGCAAATTTAAAAATTTAAACAGTAGATTTTAATCTAAATGAATAGATGTTTTATTACTAAATTACATTAATTCATGTATATTTTTATTGGATCAATAATATTAAAAGTTTAAAAAAATCAGTAGATTAAACTGGAATAGATTGGACCCATCAGTTGACCGGTCTCCGGCTTTACCGGTTCAACCTGGTTGGATACGGTTTTAATAATAGTCACTTTCACCACACGTACGCACGCCACTTTATGATGAGTGCGCAGAGACACAGCCAGCTCAGCTAAAAGAGAGAAAAAATGGTTACAAAAAGCTTAATTTAAACTGAAGTAAAACTCAATGCATGATCATAATCTTATTTTATTCTAATTCAGCTCAGGAAAAGCATTCAAATACAGCTGTGATCATGACATATTCATGCAAAGACCTGCCAAATCTTCAGGCACCCCTCCAAAGAGCATTCTCTTGTATAATGATGTCTGTTAAATAAATTTCAAAAATAATAATTATTTTTTTATTAAAGATATTTCAAAATTTATTATATAGCATAGTGGTGACAAAGTAAGGTTTTATTACAAAATGTCTGGTTCAAATCTCCATAAAGGACAGTATAAAGCACTGTCCACAAGTGGTGCAGGTGCAAGGGTTGCTTATGTGTCTTTTGGCGTCTGTATCGGCACACTTTATTTATTTTGGTAGTTATAGTCAATTAATTAAATCATCAAAAACTGACAAAATAAACCACTTAACTTCGACTATTTAAGTGAAAGGTTGTGTCTCCGAAATTAAGAATTGTGTAGAGTTCTGAAAAGGTATCTTAGTATCTTATGTGAAGAGACATTAGGACCCTACAGAACCTATTTAATTGTAGTAAAGATTCATGCCAAGGTAATCAAAATCTTCTTTTGCTTGATACAGTGAGAAGTCAAGATAGCCTTACTATTTTCATCTCTGTCTATATAAATTTTTGGCATTTCAAAAAAATTTCTATTTGAGGATCTGTTCAACCCTTACAAGTACAAATCTTAGTGTTGTTTTTAATTCATTGTTCATTGTATCCTGAAGACATACTACACTTATATCTCAGTTTGCATATAGAGAAGATAGTAAATTTGTCTTGAGAAATTGACAATTAATGTCAAGCTTGAACTATGAATTTTGTAGTAAATTTTATTATTTATTTACTCTTTTTGAATTTCTAACATTTGAGTTTTATCTAACAATGTCATGCATGACATTCAGCTGCACTTTTATACTCTGGGGGAATCTAACTTACCACCTGCTTCATACTCTACCCCCCCGTTACTCAATCTATACATACAATTTCGATAATGAAAGACAACTTGTCTTCTTCAGCCTGTGTATATTGTGATGTCATGCAAGTTTATACTCGGGGAATCTAACTTACCATCTGCTTCATACTAGGCCCCCCATTCTTCATCTCTATACATACAATTTCCATAATGAAAAACAATTTGTCTTCCTCAGCCTCTATGTATTGTGACGTCATGCATGACATGCAGCTGAAAGTTTATACTCTGATTCACGTACGCACCAACTGCTTCATACTCCATTATTCTTCATCTCTATACAATTTAGAAATGCCAAACAACTTATCTTCAGCCGCCCATTTGTTATTTTAATGTTGGGTATATCATTGTGTCGCCATGGATTGTGATGGGTAGCTATTGCTGGTTACATCAAGTTGACATTTTATATTGCCTATGAAGTTTCCGGTGTCTTTCCTTGGGTGTAGTGTGGTTGGCCACTTTGTTTGAAAGAATCCCAAACCCCCCTCCCCCCCTGACTATCTACTACCCACCTCTACTCACCTTTATGCAGACAAAACCCAAGAAGAGGACCACGGCTTCTAAGATATTGCTGAAAAATAAAAGAGGATGGCAGACTCTAATGATAATCTATTGTTGTGGTTAATAGAATATCAAGATAGCATCCTGTGGTGCATTTCATTTGTAGCAAGGCTACTGATTATAGGGTGGCACATCAGGCAAACAGTGGGTGGAAACACTGATTTGTTGACCCTAGCATCAAGCAACAACGTGACTGAAAATAGGGAGTGGTGTATTTAATGGGGATTATTTTACGGGCCATCTAAGCCATGCATCCCATCGCTTTGATGTAAAGACCCTTCGATTAACTGTAATGTTTGAGGTATAGTCCTTTCATTTTGCCGACCATTAGTCTTCCCACTTTAGTGGAGTTAGTTATATGAATACTTTTGGCCATTGTTTATATTCCCAGATTTTGATAATTTTCTAGCAATCTATATCCATGTTATTTTCAGCCTTTCTCTTTCTTTGATTTCTTATATCCTTCTATTTAAGCGGATTCATTCCTAATTAGTGCACTTCTTAGTCTCTATAAAGGATAAGGAAAAATGAATTTAAGATTAATTGATTTTACCTTTAGATTTCTTTAAAAAAAAATCTTCCATTTTTAATTTTACCCTTTATTTATGAAAGTTCTTATCTAATTTATCCAAACGTTTTCATTCCAAATAAACATACACTAATCTGTCTCGTTTTGTAACTGTCAAGTTAGCCCATATAATCAAATTAAAGAGATAAGAGCTCAATATTTAACCCTGATATAAACCCGAGATAATTACAAACCACTAATCTCTTCCCCGTATCTTCGCAGTTGCTTTTGCTCCCTTATACCCGTTTCCTAACAATATCGATCCAGTGATTTGTGATCTTTTTTGGCAACATCCGCCACATTAATTCTCTAGATACTTTATCATATATTTTTTCAAATCAATAAAAATTATAGGTGGATTCTTCATTTCCTCTTCACATTTTTCAATGAGTTGCCCAAGAAGATAACCTTGGTGTGCAACCTTTGACCTTCATGATGACATAAATCTAATTGGTTTTTTGATACATATGTTTCAAATCTTAATCTTTATTTAATTATTCTTTTTTTCTAAATTTCATATTGCCATTCGTAAATTAAAGATGATATGTTTCTGCAATGTATTTTTATTAATCTCATCATTTTTAATAAATACTCCTTAGATCTCCCTTTCAAGTTCAGCGCATCTATCTTGGTCTAAGCCTTTACTCTTTCTATCTTTTAATTTTTTTCGCTTTTTTATACTCCATAATCTATTGCCAAAATTATAATATGCTTTTTGTTTACCCTCACTACTATCTTAGCATGCCTTCAGAGTTTTATATCTTTGAAAAATCTAGCTAGTTTTTACTCGATTGCCATTCTTTGGAATTGACCATTTCTCATTGATAGTTGTTTAGACATCTTCTTTCACTAAATTTTCTTACAACAAAAACTACGTCTAGATGCTCATAAAAAATCTCTTCTTACTTATCTAATACACTTCATCATTCACTCCATACCAAAACAAACAAACAAACAAACAAAAAAAAAAGATAACTATAACAAGAAAAAAAAAGCATCATATTATCTCCTTTCAAATTTCACCACCCTACCTTTGAATTCCTAATATATTTTTTTTTTGCATTTTTCTTATATTTTAAATAAAAATAGCCATAACCTAAAAACGTTACATACACTCGTTTGGAACCCATGGCAATTGCACCCTTCTAACTAGAAAATTATTATTTTTACTCTAGGCCAGAAGATTAATAAATATTCATCTCTTTACTCCGTGTAGATTTGCTAAACTTGGATTTTATGTCATAATAAAGTCTGAGATGGCAACCCCAATTCATTTATTACTATAAATGTACCGTTTTATAGTCCCTCCCATCTTCTTCGTTTATCTAGTTAAAGTTGCTTTGCATGAATATCATTTCTCCAGTCTTTATCATTTGCAGTTTTGCACTCTTCCATCCATTTCATCCTAAAATTATTTTCTTATATCTGCCGTCCAATTCTACCTAATGCACGCAATGATGATATTGGTTTCCCTTCACCTAATACAGGTTTTATTAATACAATACTTCCCTACTAGTATTCATAATATCTTGTAAATTATTTTCTATCAATATAACTACCTTGCTTCTAATACAATCATTTCCCATGAAGTCAATTTCCTCAAAACTCCACCTCTATTTAATCCCCTCAAGGCAGGATTCATTGGCCATTCTTCTCTTCATTATATTCACAAGCCACGACCAATAAAATCTTGGCGGAACGTACAACTTCTACTACATCTTCTCTTGTGGACTCTGACATTATAATGTTTTTAAAATAAAAGTTGAGCATTCCCTCCAAGAAACACACAATATTGGACGAGAGGCGCATAGAAAAACGGAGACAGGCTGGCTAAAATGTTTCTTAAAAGCGACCACCAACAACAACCAATTGTGCTAAAAAATAGGCATAGAAACCTAATACAGAAACGACATAGGATACCTTCACATGGGAAATTAAAGCCTCGAATTGCACTTTGCGCAAGCACAAGCTACATGGATGTGGCATCTGCATAAAACCTGCGTTGCACAAAGTGCAGAAGAAATGGAGAAGATACGCAAAATCCATTTGCATGGCCGTCAGTTCTATATGCAAAGAACCACCCTGTAGGCCTGCTGGATTCAACTTGATTCGGACCACTTACAAATAAATATCAGTCTATTCGAATGGTTTGCTGCAATGGGAAGAGGCTAAAACCTCTAGTCAACTAAGTTTCAGAATAGGCTGATTTTTCTTGCATTTATTGCTAAATGGATCAAGGCATCTTACACTTGTTAATGGGAAACAGTTAATACATCTTAGAATGGTTAGCGGGGAACACTGAAATCACTATAATTATATATGATTAAAACATAAATTATGTAAAGCAGTACAAACAAGGACTACAGTAAAAGACACTATGGGGGCTAATAGAACAAAATTCCGTTGCAATGGGTGTTCCTTTCTTGCTAAACATCTCCGGGGACCATCCATTAACTGATAAATCAAAGGGGAACGGATCCATAGAACACTAACTCTGCTGGTCCCGTCATGCAGACATGATTATCTTCCTCCCGCCACTCAATCTCCAGCGGCCCACCAGGTAAATCAACAATGCATTTCTGTTATAATGACAGTTAAAAAGAATTTTTTAACCACAGCAAAATATGGCTTCATGTGGAACAGATAACATCACCATATAACAGACACAAAGCCTCCAAAACTTACCCTCTCGGAACGGCCTTCAAGAACTGCAGCAACCACCACTGCACAAGCCCCAGTCCCACAGGCCAGTGTTGCTCCTGCAAATGGAATCTTATTAAGTGACCACCCTCATTGTTTCATAATCTTTCAAACCCTCATATAGAGAAGAACCATAGAAAAAGAAAAACTAAAAAATTTACACTCGACTAGAGGTGCACCATACAGATTCAAGACTTTTGTTTTATTGAAGTACATTTTTTGTTTTGGATGAAGTGATGAACAAACAAATTGAATTCAAAAATGAAATGAAAATACAAAAGCAAGTAGTGATCAAAGTGCAGCAACATGAATGCAAGTTGAAGCCTAGACCCTCCATAAAAATCCGGATGCTAGAAAATGCAATTGGCTAGTTCTGCTTAATTCACTAAAACCAAGTCATGATCAACCAGTAGCCTTGTGGTTCCTAACCATTGAAAGTTAGCAAAGTACACAGATTTGGTTTGAGAAATGATAAGTAGACCAGGCTGAACATTTACACCAAAGTAGCATTTATCAAACTGGTATGCGTATAAGAGATTTAAGCTATAAAGTGGGAGCTGGTGTTTATGCAATGTGGTCCAAGAATCAGGTTGCTTCAGTAATCAAAGAGGCTACATGGAAAGATTAGAAGAAAATACTGGATATACTAAAGAAGCAAATCAACAGCAAGAGGCTTCCAATTGAATAGTCTAGTTGAAAATATGTGCCCCAACAGATCCTAAAAAGGATCTTTTGTTAGAAGACAGTTTAAAAACTTTAGACTACCAAGGACAAAAGTAAACAGGCCTGATCATCAACTTAAATTCACATCTATTAATTATTGTAAATGACAAAAAAATGAAAAGAGAGAGAGAGAGAGAGAAACGATTTGACCAAAGTTCCAATCTATAATCATTAAACAGTCATACAAGGTAATGTTCCTACCTGCACCACGCTCCCAAACACGCATTTTCAGGTGTGAACGAGAGAAAACTTGCACAAATTCTGCAAAACAAGAAAGGATCATTTTCTCAGACAGGAACACCAAGTGGACTTTTCCTCTGACAGAATAAATTAGGAAATTTAAAAGACAGTTCATTTCATAAATCTGAAATTCAGGTTGACCATGATTAATCATGCCATATTGATCCCAAGATCCAGCCAAGCCTTCAGTGGCCTTAAAATTGGCAACCACAAAGTGCATTGTGAATCTTTGAATAATTGGTGAGGCTTTAAGTTGTCAGGAATACATTGATCGAACAAGTATATCAGTACAATACCATGAGTACATTGTTTGCCTTTAGTAGTCCAGCCATGTCATTGAACTTTTATGATATAACTACTAGCACATACAACTCTCGATGTGTACATAATCGCACAATGGTCTTTTTCCATACCAGCTCCAAATAGTGTTTCAGGTAAATAGAAGAATCATGAAATTGAGGACAAATGAAAAAGGGTGTACATTCAAAATGTTTATGAACTCATATACAACATTACAGAGCATATGCCAAAGTCAAACTAGAAATTTGAACCAAAGATTCAATATCACTCATGAGGCAGTATAACAGAAAATCGATTGTTGCTACCTGCTTTCTGACTGTCCACAAATCACAAAAAAGGTACTGCAAGCTAATATTGTTGAGGCAAAGATCTTGGAATTGACACACTTCAATAATAAACTCTGATCCAAGATAACAATTAATAGCTATATTGTATATTTCCAGGTACATCAAATGATTTGGATTTAGGTGTGTTGTAATTATATGAAATCTCTCAGTAGCTGTTTACTTGGAATAGTGATTCACTAAAGTAGCTGTTTACTTGGAATAGTGATTCACTAAGTATATGAGTACTTGTCTTCAAAACAAATATATTCACATGATTGCAAATGAGGAAATAGCATTCTTACCAACACTAGAATTTAAGAAATTAGTTTTGGAAGTAAGCAAATGCATGAAAATATAAAAGATTGAAGTTACTAAAAAGGGAAATTAATAAGGCAAATTGCAACATCCATTATTCAAATTGTGGTAGTTACAAACAAGCCTTACTACAATCTTTAAGAAAAACAGAGAATAACATCTAATTTTCTATTTTGCATTTGGAAATTTGATTTTAACCTGTAACCAGCATATTTGAAGCTTGCACTCCACAACTTCAAACTATCAACTCATTTCAATGCATACATAAGAGCAAATTAATCAATGGCTCAACAGGAAGACATTAAGCTGACCAGTATTAGTACGAGAAGGAAACATTTCGTTGTGCTCAAACTTTGGGCCAATATCTTCCAACTTCAATTCATCAACCCGCAAAGCCTGTACAGAGCTATAATGAGGAATTGACCAGCCTTCCATACACAATGGAAAACAATAGGCAATGGCAACATTAATGCTTCGGCAGAACTAAAAAGAACTAAAACAAATTCCGGGTTTCTCATACCAAAATTCTACAGCAAGATTACATGTCGTTTTTAGTATTATGTCTCATTCCCTGAGATCAAGAAATTCTGAGACTTGAACCAAAAGAAAAATGTGAATACCCCCTCCCTACCCCCGTCCCTCACTCCCCTGGGTAACAAAACTTATGCTAGATGTCAAGTTCAAGCAAATTGTCATTATATGTCAAGCTCAAGTAAACTTTAATCACTTAAAAGCATTGAACCAGCCAAAAACACACCCCATCACCACCAATGATAATGCAAACAGTTAAAAAGAACAGAAAAAATCCAGGGGCCGTTTGAGGCAAGGAATCCAGAATTGGAATCATTTTTTATCTAGGTAATATGTTTTCCCACCAGCTGACAAATCACTTACTGAGTTGTCAACTGGAAGGCCACCCTCACATAACATTAAAGGATAAATAATTTTTGAAATTGAGTAATTAATATACATTTGACTGGAGTTTCAACAATCGAGGTGTATTGAAATTACTTCACAGGAAACAGCCCCAAAATGAGGTGTGATGGAACAAGAAAAAGGCACCTTGTGAGAAATATACTGATCTCTGACATAAAAGATAGACACAGTGGCCTTATGCAGGCATCAGAGAAATGGGATCATGAAAATTTTAATTATGACCTCCTATATGGATCATAACATCAAAACCATTTGGCAAGGAGTCTCAGTCCTAAAATTTCACTGTGGCCCACCTGCAAAATGAAAAAAAATATGTTTCTTGCATTACACTTCATCAAAGGGAGATAAATAATTTTGATGGTTTCAATGCCCACATAATTCACAAGTGGCACAAGTCCTTTTGATCATAACCATGTTGATTAGTGCAACCCACCTTGCTGTATTGTCATTTGACATTTTTATCCTTAAATGATTCAAAATTTCTAAGGGGCTGTTAAGTTCGGTGTATAAGGGAGATAAAGGGAGAGTGAAAGGTAAAATGAAGCCAATGATAATGTCAGCCACCTGAAAGCAATATAAAGAGGTAATAAAGTAAAACAAAATAGAGAAATAAATTAAAGACAAAATAATATGATGAAAATGGAAGAGATTTCCCTTAATTTTTTTGGGAAAAATAGGTTTTTCAGGTGACAATGTTGGTTTGAAGGGGAAAAGATAAGATTGCAGTAAACAGGTAGAGTTCACTAGGATGTAATATCTCATTTTTGGTGGGTATATACTAGGAAGGTAAAGTATAAAGGGGAAGTAAGAAGGAGGTAATGATGTTATGCATCCAATAAAACACACCCTAATTGATGGTTAGGCTGCATGGAAAAGTATGACAACGGGCCCCACTTTTTTACTTGCTGATAATGTCTCTCGCAGTCTTGCTTGAAGAGCCACTTGCAATTTACAGATGACTGAATACAACCAGATGAATTCACATACCACCAAATCAACCACAAAGAGAAATCAATTATGTGCTAGCTTTCTGCTGATGAACCTACCTCACCGTCTTTTGTTGCAAAAGTAATGCAATGAGGATTTCCCATACTGACACACGTCACATTCCATGGAATGTTATCCACTATTAGTTCTGCTCCAACAGTAGCTCCTTCCTTGTTTGCTGGTAGTTTGGTGGGAACATCTGATGATTTAAGTATTGGTTGGCCCATATCAACTTTAACCTGCATATTAAGAAGTATGTATAGTCATAGACAAACTAGTCCACAGAGCTAGCGATGGCAACACCAAGAAATGGAATTGACATTCATTCCGATATGGAGTTAGGGGCACTCTAGTCTCCCTTCAACAATAAAGACATGAGTGAAAATTATATTATAGATAAAGCAGAAAGCATGCTACCAATTATAAGCAGGAAACAATTGCCAAAAAATTAAACATTACTTCATAAGAAAAATAGGCATAAGTGATGCTTAAGAACGATAAGATCAATGAAAGTTGGACAGGCCAATTCTATAGCCTGGTTTAACAATCCATGAGGATAAGAATGGAAGGAATCATGAAGTCAAATGAGGAAGGAATCATAAACTCAAATAAATCCAGAAACTATGGAAACTTTCATAGGATTAGGAAATTCTAACAAAAAAAAAAAAGATGCAGACAAAGGTATTAGGGGAGGAGTGAATGGCACAGATTGGTTGATAAAGTTATTCAACAAATTGTAAGGATTAGAGAAAATAACATGGAAACAGAGAGAAAGCATTACAGTAGTACTTCCAATAACAAAGAAATCATGCAAAGGCAAACAAATCATCATGATATCAAACTCATGAGACAGTACAGAACTCAGCCAAAATAAGCAAAGAAGAAAGCACCACATTAGTACGAAGCAAACATGCAGACACACACCAACTGTCATGGGTTGAAATTATGAGATGTTACTGAGAAATGTAAAAAAAAAGAGTTCACTAAGTCATTGGATTAAGCTTTCAAGGAATGATAAGGAACTTTCTAACAAGAGGAAGAAGAAAACATGTAGGAGAACTTTGCAAAAATAAAACAAAGGGAGGCTCAAGAATAGTCATGGGATTAAAATTATGACAATTAATAGAGTTCTCCAACAACAACAACAACAAGACAAGATGCCATAAGACCCAACGGTGTTTATCAAATGGACAAGAGTCACAGGATATTCACAAGTGCTCAAAGCAATATATTTACTGTGGCTCACAAAGTTATGCAACAAATTGGAATATTAAGAAAATGTCATATCACATAGTGAGAAAGCGGTATCATACTCCTAAAAGCATAAATAAAAGATGCAAGAGCTGGACCAACAGTCATGTGAACAAACTTAAGAGGCATAATAGGCAAACCAAGAAGAAGCAATCTAAAAATGATAAAGAACTAGGCTCTTTCTTAGGCTTTAGATATCACACCCAAAATGCAATTCTCTAGAGTAATCTCAAGAATCCTTATTCTTAATGATCATCATTAACTTTCATGTTGAAAAGATTAGCAAAGTTCAAACAAAATATAATGACCAAACACCAGATAAAATTCGTAACTTCCAGATGTCCAAACAGGGTTAGAGTTGCATGATCTTAGGCCAATTAGAAGCTAATAAATGAGATATCAAATAGAGCCAATTTAACGTCAATTGGATCTCATTTGGTGTTCCCTGGCCAACAAAAAAGGATACAAAATATAAAACAGCATTATTAACTGCATTCCAAGCAATAAGCCTAAACGCATTTTAAATCCAGGATTCTTCAACTCTTCTACTACCCCCAAAAGGTTCACAGTGCAGGCTGCCCAGTAATCTTATTAACTGATCATTAAATCACAGACATGGCACGGATCAACAACTTAGACAAGCTTAACTGTAATATCAGTTACATACTGTGTAAGAGACAAGAGTTCGCTATTTAGAGGAAAAGCATACCTTCCCATCGTTCTGAATTTCAGGGACAATTAGACCTGCGCCAGTGTGAATGGTAAAGCTGCATGGTACATAACCACCAAAGTTGGAAACATAAATGTAAAAATAAGAAAACTTTTCAAGAACATAAAACAATGGACTAGCATAACTAGAGTCTAATACTGAGGAAAATATTTTAAACCCTAGGACCTTCCACAGAATGTCACAATGCAATATCTGGATGTAAACAGGATTTTTTTATAAAAGTGCAGTAATTCCAGATTGACATACCAGTGCTCTTTTCATTCATCCTCTTATTCAAGTAGTCCATCAGTTCACAGAATCCATATTCAAATGCCTTTTCACACTTTATATTCACATATTTCCAACTAATACAATCCAGACCAATCCTGTATGCACCATTAAAGAGTTACCAAAACTACCCAGTTCTGTTATCAGATATTTAATTGTTGAATGGCCCTTAATCATTAGCTCTGGATTAGAACATATTCAAAAGCATGCCTGCTTTTTATCTGTTTCCTCCAACAACCATTGGGGAAATACCCAAAATAGATCAATTAATAAGGCATCTCAGCAAAAAGACTAATGTTGAAGGTACTTGCAACTTTAATCAGGATTCATGGAAAAAGCTTCAGTGAAGGTTTGCAACAGTTGCCAGCCTTACATAACACAGCCTTTGTACAAGTTAAGGAGCAATGGAAATAATGAAAATTAATGCTGAAAGATTCTCCCTTCTGCCTGCTAATGGAGTGCTGAGAAACACTAGCTAAACACAGTGAGCACTCACCAACAAGCAGTTCGCACAAACCCTTACATTTTGGGGAACAAACACATTATACATTTGAATATAATGTTCCTATGTGGCATTAGAACTTCAGAAAGTCCATGTAAATGAAGAAGAAATGTGTAAGTGGTTCAAAGAATGAAAATCATGTGTAATGACACCTTTGCTCGCCATGCAAATTTTCAAGCTCTGCAATGAACCGGGCAAAGCATCGTACCCCATTGCCACACATCTGCATCAATCAAAAGTTTTCAAATAAATAACAGCTAATTGAGAAAGAAATGGAGATCTAGGTAGAATGTCAACATGAAAAACTGTTGGTCCCTTATACAATGGTAGCTCAAGAAGGAAGGTGAATTGAGCTTTTAAAACTTTTGGCCAAATCAAATGATTATGGTGCTGAATGAATAAGTAAAACAGATTGCATAATATACAGCACAAGATTTTTATAGTGGTTCGGCCCTTCCTGATTTCCTACTCCACATCTTTGAGTCAGTCTTCTCTACTGAACTCAGGTTCCACTAATACCTTGATCAACTTGATCAAATACATGTTAGTTTTACATCAAGCTCACCAACCAACTTACTGGTTTTCCAAGCTAATCAGAAACTTTCACAACTTATTAGTTTTCAAAGCTCACCAATAAACTTACACCTTTTTACCAAGTTCCTTACTTGCTTATCTCAATACATAAACATCAAGCACTCTGCTTGTGTTGTCAAACACTAAAGTAAAGTGTACAGATTAATGTCTCTTACTTAGGTAGACTTGTACATAAATTCAAAATTCTAAGTAAATGAATAAGCAGTAAGAGTGAAAGATTCAAACTCCTTGATTGAGAAAATATTTGAACTTTGAGAGCTCTGACTGAGTTGTATCCGTTGAGGTTGAACTTTTGAAGGAAGATTTTGAATGCTCTTCGTGTAATCAGCAATGTTCGAATGTTATTCAATCAGTTGTTTTCTTTTTGCTTTTGAATTTCTCTTTTATAGGTTTAGAGAGATTTTTCCGTTGCTGACTTTGGCACGCATTCAAACGTTCGAAAACGTTTTTCTTTACCTTATCTTTTGTCTAACGTCTGACTTTGTTGCAATCCGGTATCAGTCTGCTACTTCTGTCGCTGAATTTTCCAAACATTCACTTTCGTATTAAGTGTTCCGAAGAGACGCGTGAATAGATGGTGTTTAGACTAATTTCGGATAATCTTAATTGTTTTTTTCAGATTCTCCAAATTGATTAAAATCATTTTTAGTTGCGACAGGTCTTTGTAGAAAAAAATTCAGATTTTCTAAATTTTTAATGTCTTCAGAAAAGTTATCTGAAGTTTTAAAAAACATCTCCGAAGCGTGACTCAAAGTTTTCTAAAGCGACTCAAAGTTCTCTGAAGCATGCCTCAAATTTCTCCGAAGCGACTCAAAGTTCTCTGAAGCATATCTGTTTACTTTGAAGCTTGTCTTGTTGTTTCCGAAGTGTACTGTGACATCTCCGAAGCATATCTGAAGCTTTGTCAATCTTCTCCGAAGCTTTCTAATTTTCTCCGAAACACACTTGTAACTTCTCCAAAGTGTTTAA
>JAYJMB010058364.1:0-27035 GCA_036873735.1 Pouteria campechiana | reverse complement strand
CTATCCCTTTTTATTTTCATGCATACATATTATTTATGGGGTAATTCATATCCATTACATTCATACAATCATATACTCCCATTCTCTACATACTTAAGGAATATTCACTATTCCTCAATGCACATGAATTTACAAAATAGATAAACATCATTTTTAAACAAGCACGGGATATCCACAATCCCTCATCCAAAACATACATGCCCGAAACATACAAGGGGCGCCTACTTACCTTAGAGTTCGAGCTCCACCCATATTCCTTAAGCATTGTCTTTTCATCCTTCTTAGATCATCCTATATAGAGCAACAATGCCAATTATAATACTTCATTCCTAGCCAATCTTAGGCTATAAATATCAAACATATGATAAACATTAGTCAAACTAGGGTTTCTCCATAATTATCACAAGAACCTTACTTGTTTGGCATATTTATCGAGCACCTCACATAATTAATATCCAAACAATATGTAAACAACTGAATTAAACTTTTAGGCTATTCAATTCATTGCTTACATAGCCTATTCACAAAAATCCTCTTTAGACCCTAACTAGAGCATAGCCCACAACTCAATTCTATAGTCCAAATTAATCCATATATGTTCTAAAATAGACTAATCATACCATTAATCATTTACCCTGTGATTAATTCAACAAAAATCACAAAATAACCAAATTTTACTATTCATCAAAACCCTAGCTTTGTTGAATCTCAAATTTCTCAAGTCAAATCATAGTAATCATTGTATTAAATCATTTCCTCCATGAATTATAAGCATATTTATCAATTTCAGCCCTAAAAATTCACTTTTCCCAAAACCCTAAAAATCCAAAATCGAAGATTTGGTTTGGAATACCATCTCGTTTAAATGTAGTCTTCCTTACCAAACAAAGGATGAAAATTTTAACTTCTATTTTGTGAAAATCCAATGTTTCTTCCCTTATCAATTATTTTTTACGGTTCAAATGGGTTAAAATTGGGTTTAATTGAAAGACCACAAGTTTTTCTACCTAGGCAAGATGATTTCTTAGCTAAATAGGCAAGAAACAAAGCTAAATAGGGTTAAGGCATGAGAGGGAAAGGAACAAAATGTGGTGAGAATGGCATGAAATGGACAAACCGACTTTAAAAAAATCGGGTTGTTGCCGCTCACCAGCCGTTTGCCCTCCGACTGTAAACACTTGGGACTACAACTGGTATAGAAGCCTCCTGTCACTGTCCAGTGGGGTTTTTCTCCCCAAATTTGACCAAAGGCGCTTTCCCAGCTACCCACCATACCACTTGGGGAGTGCAGGCGCTTGGCAACCCTCTCTCCCCTATTTTTTGAATTTTTGTATATTTTCTTTTTCCTCTTTATTTTTCATTATTTTTCATTATTTTTCCACATGATACTAGTATAAATTTATCAATTTACACCCCAATTGGCTAGAAATCAAATCAAATTTTAATTATATCCACTTGTAATTACTCAATCTTAAATCATTTTATTTCAAACTAAATTTCACCATGTTTCATCATTGTATTTATAGTCCTAACAAGAATCTAATTCATAATTAACTCAAATTAGCACCATAGGTGTTTCAAGATGGTCTTGAGGATCTCGTTATGTTTTTGCCCAAGAACTACTCCCAATGCAAGATCACTTGCATTGCACATCACTTCAAATGGCAAGTTCCAAGTGTTGCAATCAACCTCTCTTTCAATTTGTTGAATGCCTGCAAACAATTTTCTTCAAATTCAAAAGGAGTATCTTTTTCAAGGAGATACCATCAGGGTTTAGCAATTTTATAAATCCTTAATAAATATCTTATAAAATCCTACATGGCCTAAGAAACTGTGAGCTCCCATTATGTTGGTCAAAGGTGGAAGTTGTTCAATGGCTGCTATCTTTACTCGGTCTACTTCTAGTCTACATGATGATACTTTATGCGCCAGCAAAATGCCTTCCCTAATCATGAAATGACATTTTTCCCAATTGAGAACAAGGTTAGTTTCTTTGCATCTCTGCAAGACAAGAGGCAAGTTATGCAGGCATTGATCAAAAGTAGGACAAAAATCATATATAGTATTCCTGATACTAGATGTAGCTCACTTTGCTCTTTTGATTTCTCAAAGTGTTCTTTTGATCTTTAAATCAAAAGGAGTCAAATCAAGCCCTTTAGAATCTTGCATGCACTATTAAGAAAGCATAAATAAAGTGAACTAAATAAAAATAAGAGAAAAGAGATTTCAGAATAGACGGAAAGAATACAAATCCAAATTAAAACTAGACTTATCTTGTGGCAATATTAGTGAAAAATTAAAATATAGACAATCCCCAACAATGACGCAAAAAACTTGTTCGCTGCAATACTATACGTGTCCAATTTGTAGTATAATGGTAAGAAAGTTAACATCTTTACAAGGATTAAAAATTCTAATTAATCACTAGCTATTATAGTAAATAATATTGATTTTATCTGGAAAATCTAATAATCAGAATCTAAACAAGAAGTAGTAATAGACAGGCTTTTGGTGGGAAGAAATCAAGGTAAAGGAGCTCTAGAGGATCGATTTCATTTATGCTTCAATCAGGGTATTCTTAACTCATTATACATTAATCATTCCATCGGTTTATAAATCAAGAATGCTAATTCACTCAACTCCCTCTCCTAAGTGCCGAGCTAAGTATCTATTCTCAACTTTCCGATTTCAATATCCCTATAAAAATCAAAGGTAAAGAATGTATTAAACTCTGTGATTCTTTTGAATGATTTCATAATACCTAAAAGCTCTCCCAAGTCATCTAGAGTCTCATGTTATGATGCCTAGATCATATTCAATAATACCTCTCCCAAGTGTCAAATTCCAAATATACATTCATTCAATAAATGACTAAAAAATTGAAAGTTTTAAGAATAAAGCATCATAAATAAACCTATAAGAACTCTCAATCATATAATTCATTAATCACACTATAATGTCAACATAAGGTCCATCTCCACTCTAGAAAGAAGAGTTTAGCTACACATGATTGAATAAAAATCTATATAACATTCATACAACATTCTCAAATTTTGAATCCCAACTTTAATTCAAGATACAAATGATGAATAAGATGGAAAACACAAAAGGAATAAAGATTAGAGTCATAGAAAACTCTTCCCAATGATGCTTGCCTTTGAATTCCAACTTGAAGCTTCTTTCTCCCAAAAGCGTCTGCAAAAATGCGACACCCCATTTTTGAGGTAAGGAAATTTTTTTCTAAATAATTAATTTTGGATAATTATGTCCATGAATTAAATATAGTTGTGAAGGGATTTAATTACAAAATTTAATGTATTTATGAGAGGGGTGGCTGAAGGATATATTACTCATGATTAATTGAAGTGATTATTGTTAAAGAAGGGGTGCATGTGGATGACATAAAGATTGCCTCGCTAGAGCACCAAGTGGGAAACAAGTTAAGGTGCTCCATCACTCCCTTCTTTACCATTTGTACCCCCACCTTCCCCACTTTCTCCCTCTCTTGTGCCCCCTTTTTGCAACAACTTTCATGCCCCCTTCCCACTCAATTTCTTGCTTGAGAATTTTCTTTTAAGCATGCAAACATCATTGACACAACTTGATGCTGAAAATCCCATTTGTTTGGACAGTTAAGGAGAGGACAAAAATCTATTTTCATCGAGAACATACCACGTTGTTGCCATACATGAAAGAGGCTTGAAGATTTGAGTTGGGATTTCATTTGTGGGGTTGAAGCAACAAGAAATTTTGGTGGATCCAATAAGCATTCATTTGGAAGATAATTTGTTGGGTTGGAGGTTGTGTAATTGTTCTTCATTGAGGTAAGTAGGTTTCTTTTCATGTACATATATGAATGCTTCATGATTTGGCATATGGGCATTTGTTTTGAATGGTATTTGTTTCATTGCATTGTGATTTAAGTTTTATGTGTTTGTCTTGAAAATTGGATTTGGGCACATATTATAACTGAGATGTTTTTAGAGTGGCATTGCATGAGATTTGGTTATGAGTCATGGGTATTGGCATGCATATGAATATATTATATAAAATAAGCCTTAGTGGCTTTATGATATGCCTTATTGGCTCTATATGGTATTATGCCTTAATTGCTCTATGATATGCCTTGGTGGCTTTATAATATGCATTACTGGCTCTGTATTGTATTATGCCTTAGTGGCTCTCTGATATGCCTTAGTTGCTGTGTGATATGCCTTAGTGACTATGTTATATCCCTCAGTGGCTTATATTATGATGTGCCTTGGTGGCTATGTGATATGCCTTTGTGGTTGGATATATGTGATATGCCTTAGTGACTATGTTATATGCATATATGCCTTAGTGGCTATGTTATATGCCTTAGTGGCTTAGGGAAATGAGATAATATGATACGGGCATGTGTTTGCATATGTACATGTATTGTATTTACATCGTTTTGAGTTGAGCATACTCTTTTATTTGATTATTATAGTTTTACTCTGCATTTCCTACTAACCAAGTTTCCCCGGACTCAACTTGTTTTCATTTTTAGTTTTAGATGGTAGAAAAAATGAAGAAACCCAACCGGGGGCTGAGGTTTAGAAGGGAATTAGGTACATGCTTGGATGAGAAGATGTGATGAATAGTAGAGATTTTATTTTGTTATTACTTATTATGGATTTGATTCAATAAATAGATGTGGTGGGGGTGATGTATATGTTATTGTAGATTTTAGATGTGTGTCATGGCTTGTGTGCCATGACATTTCATATATGATATGGATGGAGATGTTATGAGTTTAATTTAGCTATTTGTCATGCATTTGTTGAACCCTTATATTTCAAGGGAGATTCTGTCGGATTTACGGTAGAATCCTCCTTTGGAATATAAGCACGTAGCACCCTAAAATGGGGGTGCTACAAAAACCCTCTCTTTTCTCCTCTATCAAGACTCCAAAATGTTTCTCAAAACCCTAAAATGCACCCCCTTGATGCTCCCTTAAGCCTCCTTTTTTATTAGTTATTTAGGGTTAGTAGCATGAACAATACACACGCACATCTACACTTGCACTAGCGCTGCAATGCCACTTTTTAGCTCCATGGTGCCATTTCTGTTTCTTGCATGTTGCATTTCTTCATTTGTACTTGTTGAACCAAACCTTTTTACTAGGTTTGATTTTGATAATGAACATAATTAACCAGCTAAGTTTTGATGATGAGCAAAAACACATGAGTGAAGGTCTAAGAAACTAACAGTTATATTTCCTAGTATTGTAGTAAAAAAGTATAAACCATATTTTAGGAAATTAACTTTATTCAAAGTGGACAGTGCATAGAAGACTATGTCAAAAAAAAATCTACTAGATTATGAGAAAGAAAGCGTAAATGCTAAAATGAAAAAACTGACATTGAAACTTTGACGAAGTAGTGTGAAACAACTTCTACACAAGTCTCAAAACGCTACCAAAGCTCAAAAGTCAAACAAAAGCTCAAGAATTCAAAATGAAGAAAAGTCCAAGGTCCACACTCAATAAAAATGACAGACACTAAAGAAGCAAGTTCAGGCATCACATAACTAGAATAAGGCTTGGACATTGTTGATCAAGAAGTCAAGTCCCTGGAACTAAGAAGCCATTCTCTGACATAGAATCCACATATGGAAACTGTTGAAGACTAAGAGAAGAACGTGTCCAAGAATCCAAGTTCGAAAATCCCATGTACTAAAATTCAAACATAGCCTGGATCAAGCTGTGTGAAAAAATGCAACTAGTGCCAATCCAAGTCCAAAATCTTAATTACTGATATGGAAATCATTTCTAGACATGGTGATTCACTTTAAGACATGACTGAAGAAGACGATGCAAGGTGACCAGTTCATCCAAGTCTAAAATAATAATTTGAGACACGGACACTCAAATCCAGACATGGCAAATCGTTTCTAGACATGGAAGAAAGAAGTCAGTTGCAAGCCAAGTGCGAGTCCAAGTTTGAAAGTTTAATACCAGATATGACTATTTGAACCAAGACATGATGATTCACTTTGAGAAATGGCCAAACATTCTATTTCTAGTTGAATGAGCTATAAAAGTCTAAAAATTTAATTACGGATATGGAAACTAAACTCAAACATGTCTCAATGGATCTCAGACATGAAAACCCACGAGAAAGCTCCAATCGATAGAAAATCCTATTGATTCACTCGCATTAGATGAACATTATCTTCTCCAATAGGCAGAATTAAAACTTAGCTATAAAAGGAGTAAAAAAAGGTCATTCTAAAAGGTTACAAAATATCAAATATCTTTAAGAAAAGAAAATAAGAGCATTTACTTTTAGACATTCAGTTTTCTTCCAACTCCACAATGCCAGAAAGCCATCTGCATTCAAAGCTTATTCTCTATAGCAAATCAAGGGAGTTTGAAATTCTGCATACTTATTAATCATATATTTATTTTTGCTATATTTAATTATGTACAAACTTAGCCTATGTAAGAGGCATTTCCAATTGTACATTTCCCATTGATTGGGATGGCAAGCAAGGGGCTTACCAAACTGAGATACATTTGTTGGTTAGCTTTGAAAACCAACCTCTGTATAAGTTTGTTGGTTAGCTTTGGAAACCAACTTGAAAAGTTTGTTAGTCAGCTTTGAAAACCAACTTGTTTAAGAGTTTTTTAGTAAGCTTGGGAAAACCAATTAGTAATTAGTGGAACCTGAGTATAGTGAGTGAGACTAACTCAGAGAGTGGATTAGGTGCCAAGGTGGGCTAATCCACTATAAAAAAAATTATGTGCTTTATGCTACATGATTCATTTTTTAATTATTACATCACTTTGGTTTTATATTTGCCAAAATTTGAAAAGCTCAATTCACCCCCCTTTTGAGCTACCACCTAAATGGTACCAATAGCACTGGCATTGTGGTGCCAATTTCTGCTACCTGAACAGTGCACTTCACACTCAAATTTTAGCACTTATTTTCAACTTCCCTCTTTCAAGCTTCCATAGCCTCTTATCTCCATGTTTAGCTCCATTTTTCTCCAATTTCTAATGTCCTACAAAACACACAAAAACCAACATAAATTTCACATAGAATTTTCAGGAATTAGCGAATAATAAACTCAAACAATATTCAATATAATTGAATAGAATTCACTTATTAGTAAGTTAAGTTAATGTGGTAACTAAGAAATGAAGTATTTTTGTGGTTAAAAATGAAGATAATGAGTTGGTATCAATGAGAATGATAATAGGGTGGAGGATGTGCAATGATTACATCATACTCAATGCAGCAACTAGATACGACCATTTTCCTCACCCTTTTATTAATCAGATGCTTAAGCAATTGGCAGGTCATGATTATTATTATTTTCTTGATGATTTTTTAGGTTACAACTAGGTTCCTATTGCTATAGAAAATGAGGAAAAGACTACATTCACATGCCCATTAGCAATATTTGCTTATTGGAGGATGCCAATTGATCTTTGCAAAGGTGTATGATGTTAAATTTTTTTTGATATGATTGAAAGGTTTATCAAGGTATTTATGGATGTTTTTTCTATCTTTTTTAATTCATTTGATGATTGCCTTGATAATTTGACATTGGTACTTAAAATATGTGTTGAAATAAATTTGACATTAAGTTGGAAAAAGTGTCATTTTCTAGTTAAGCAGGGAATTATTCTTGGACATATATTTTCTAGTAGAAGTATAGAAGTGGACAAGGTAAAGATTGATTTAATTGCTAAGTTATCTCCCTTGACTTTGATAAGGGTGTGCAGCATTTTTTTCGGTCATATAAGTTTGTATAGGCAGTTTATTAAGGATTTTTCAAAAATTTGTAGGCATTTGTGCAACTTATTAGCTAAAGATGGTACATTTTATTTTGATGATGAGTGCCTTATTGCTTTTAATACTTTGAAAGAGAAACTTACTTTTGCTCCTATTTTATCTATTCTTAATTGGTCATACCCTTTTGAGCTTATTTGTGATGTATCTAATTTTTCTGTTAGTGCTGTGTAGGATAAAAGAAAGATAAATTGCCTTATGCGGTACATTATGCAAGCAAAACTCAAAACTTTGAATGAAGCACAATTGAATTATCCTATAACTAAAAAAGAAATTTTAGCGATTGTGTTTTGCTTTAGAGAAGTTTGGCTCATATTGGACTGGGTCTAAGGTAGTTATCTATTCTGATCATGATGTCTTGAAATATTTGCTAACCAAGAAATATACCAAACCTAGATTGATCAAATGGTTTTTTTTTACTACTATAAGATTTGATCTAGCAATAAAGTACAAGAAAGGCAATGAAACTTGTCAATATTACTATATATGATTTTGATGATAACAAAACTTGTATTAAGATAAGATATACGTGTGCAAAATATTTAACAATCATATGCATAATTATTATTTGGTAAACATTAATGTATAATCATGAATGTTTAATTATAATAAGAAAACTTGTATTAAGATAAGATATATGTGTGCTTAAATCTCTAACAATCATATGCATGATTATAAATTGATAAACATTAATTGATATAAATACATAATCATGAATGTTTAATTATGCAAGCATACATCTTTTACTTAATGGTGCGCTTAATCTTAATTATCTTTAAGGTATAAATTTCTTGAACCATAATTAGCACCATACTCTATTAAGCTTTCACCTTATGTACTTAAATAAAGATGTATATTATTCTTGCTATACAAAATGTTAAAATTACATAAGGATAAAATACATTCTGATAATGTATCTAAAAGCTAATAACATAGCAAGTTCCAAAAAGTTCTAAGTGTAGGATCACAATTATCTATAAACAAACTACCACAACTATCTACTAAATTCCAAAGGGATCAAACTACTAAAGGTCGTGGAAGAAGAGAAGAAGAAAGCAGAGGCTTTAAAGACAAGCAACAAGAGAGGTTTCCTTGTCTAAAGAGAAAACTTCCACTGACAAATGCAATGGAAGAAAACAAGGCTTCGAAGACAAGTTACAAAAAGGTTGCTTTGTTAGTTAACCTCAAAGAGAACCTTTCATAGATAAATGCAAGACAAAAGCATTTGAAGACGAGGCCATGGTCAAAGAACATAAACTTGTTCAAAGAAATTTGAACTATCTACATCGACCAAACAAAATTGTCTGAGACAAAGTAATAAGAAGAAGCTCCATCAAACACTCAAACAAATGAAGAAATAAGGAACAACTTTGGTCCCGAAGATTGTCACATAATTGACTGATACTTAGCAATTTGTGCTTAAGTCCTTCTACATATAATACATCCTCTATGCATGCATTGAATAAACCATAAATTTTGTCTATTTCTTTGATAAGAGGCCTTTATCATTGTTCCAAGATGCAATTGTTCCTCCATTCATTAGTTTCAATTCTTTGAATAGTTTCTTGTTCTTAGTTATATATCTTGAGCAGCCACTATCCATAAACCATGCATTACCAGACATAGCTTTGAGACTTACCTGCCTTCAAAGCAAATTTTCTTCTTACCTTTTTGGTACCCAAGTATTGGGTCTTATGGTGTTGGTGGAATTGTGTGTGGTAGAAGTTTGTGCATATTCCTTGTGTTTCCATCCCATCTTTACACCTTTTCCTTGTATCTTTTTAGCATAAAAATTATACACTTTATGTCCAATTCTACTGCAGAAATAACAAGTATTTGAAGCTTTGCTAAATGCATTATATTCCACTGGTTTGTTTATCCAGGGATAACCCATGAACCTTCTAATGTTTGGATAATTTTTCCTTTCTTTTGTGAGGTTCACTCCCTTGGACCATCCAACAAATTTTTATAAGTTTTCATCATCTAACTATTCACAGCCAAGTCCCTTTTTACTAGTTTGATTGTCCATTCTCATGAACTTGGTCGCAGATTCTCTGGGATTGGAGAATTTACTCAACATATTAGTTAATATTTCTATCTCTTTCTTCAGATCTCCAACCTTCTTTTGTAGCGATAGATTTCTTTCTGCCAGAATAGAATTTACTTTAATAATTGCATCAAAGTATCTTTTCTTTTAAGTACGTTTCTAGCCAAGTGATTCAAACTCACTGAAGAGAGAGTTGTAAGATTGTTGTAACTTATCAAACATTTTGCATTTGAAACAAGTGCTATTTGAGCTTGAAGAGTCAGAACTATAGGAATAGTAAGAGTTTACCTCTGTCTCTAGCTCCATTATGCACTACTTCGTGATGGTGATTTGATTTGTTGATTCATTCTACATCTAGGCCTGTAGCATATTCTTACGAGGTGTCCAACTTCATTGTCACATTTCTCACTCAAGCTTGTCCTTGATGAGTCTTCATCATTCACATACATTTCCCCGGCATGGTTTCTTGAAGTATTTCTTTTCTTTTCTATTATCCTTCTCATTCATATTTACTTTTTCTCCATTGGGATGCTTAAGAGACGTGTCTGATCCCTCCACATCTATAGCATGTAGGGCTATCCTTCTTCCATTTTCTTCTATTGTCTAGGTTGTCTCCTTGAGGTGTTGCCTCTACGACTTCTTGCAAACCTTTTGAAGTTTTTGACTAACATGGCCATATCATCTTCAGATTATAATTCTAGACCACTGTTGCTTTCTTTGGTCAATTTCAAAACAGTACTTTTCTTTGGCTTTATTGGCTCCTCCCTTTTACTATTGATCAGCTCATGTGACATCAGTGAGCTGATAAGATCATCCACCAGAAGAGTGTTCAAGTCCTTTACTTCCTCTATTATTGTGATCTTCTAGTTCTATGATTCTGGTAGCACCCTTAGTATCTTCATCACCTATTCAGAGTTTGTGACTTCTTATTGTAAACCTTTCAAAGCGTTAGTAACTTTAGAAAAATGAGCATATATTTCTAATATATTTTCTCCTTCCTTCATCCTAAAGTTTTCTAGTTCTCTTATCAACATATTTCTTCTAGTTTCCTTGATTGTATTTGTATCTTTCAAGTAATATATAATAGATGTATTAGCATGTCATAGTAATTAATGTATGTAATGTTGTGAATGAATGTAATACCAAGCTAGATATGCTTATTGCCATCATGATGTGGCTATAGTTTTGGGTAGCTCTGGGTGTATGGGTGAGTTTTAATATTTTCATTTGTATTGTATAGATAAATAAAATTGTATTATTATGTAATGCATGATTGTATAGGAGAAATACCATATATCTCCGAGGAGACTTTACCAGATTTTTGGTAAGATTCTTCTCTGGAATATAAGATAGTAGCATCTCGCATTGGCCCCAGGATGGCATGATTAAAATGCCTAGGGTGGGAGTGTGGGGCGTTATAACGATAAATCATGTGTAAATGATTAATTTGATTATGGCTTCTAGTTGGCCATGAATAAGGCATTGACATAGTGTATTAATGTATGATTTATGAATGATTATAATGGGAATCAAGTTACATAGCCTTGTGGATGGTATTAAGGTGTAGTTATACATTTGAGACATGTGTAAACTTGCTAATGGATTGGTCATAGTAATTGAACATTGTAATTTGTTGATTTGATGAAAATCAATTATATGGGAATAATGAAAATTGGATAATTTTATGAGATAAGCGTGAATACCATAGGGGAAATATGTAAGTCATGATTTATAATGTCTAAGACTTATATGGAATAATTTGAATATGTGAATTCAGATTGGTGACATTGATCTAATTGAGGTTTTTGTATAATACTTATATGAGATATGAATTTGAAGTGTAATTGAGTTGTTTTCAAGTGTTTAAGTATTAATCATGTCATGTATAGGATAAATGAGATAGATAAGATGTAGTATATGGTAAATCGATAAATAGTTTTGAATTGACTTGGTATCCATTAATAAAACTGTCTTGTAATTGAATGAGATTGCTGCTCTATATAGGATGATCTAAGAAAGATGAAAAAGCATAGAGTTGGAAGAGTGTATAGTGAATCTCTCAAGGTAAGTAGGCATTTGTTTTCATTGGATGGCTAGGGATAATGTATATCCCATTTGTTTGAAAGTCAGACATGTTTTTTAAATGCATGGGGATTATGCCATCTGTATGAATTTAGACATGTATGTTTTGGTTGGGTTGGGGATAGTGAATATCCCATGTTTGATTAAAATTGATGCTTGGTTTAGTGTGGATGGTTAATGTGAGGGATAGATAAGATCCCTTTGTTGTATGTTTAATTTGAAGATTGGTTCAATATGAGCTTGATGGATTGGATGGAAATAACATGGAATTCTTTATTTAGTAATATTCATGAACATATATCCATTTGTGATTAATTATAATGATGAATATCGATTATTGAATATGAAATGTGCTAATTGTGGATTAACTATTATTTATGACATTTGTCTACTTACTGAGTTGCCTGGACTCATGCCTTTTAATTTTATATTTTTAACTGATAGGTCAAGCAATGGAGCCCAAGGAGGATAATATTTATTTTATTTATTGAATTTGTATTTGCAAATTTTCAATATTGTGTTTGTAATGAATTTAAGCATGAATGTAATATGTATATGTATTTATGGAATTATAATCAAGTAATCTTAAATAATGGAAATAAGTCATAATGGCATGTCATTGGAATGTATTTACGGATTTTTATAGGAGGATATAATTTCCCCTTAGATGTGCTACCATCATGATTCAATGAGATCTAGGGCTGTGGGTAGGTGTGTGTATATTTTAGAATTTATGTTGATTACTTTGATTGTACATGGCATGCTTCTTGATTTATTGGATAAATAATTGTACAAGTTAGACTCTAATTTTTAGAGGATACTCTATCAAATTTTAAGTAGAATATATCCTTAGCAATAGGGAATTTGTAGGGGAATAGGCATAAGTATAGGCCTCTAGTTGGGGCATTATAGAATGGGACCTGAGCACCCCCAATCTAAAATTGGGCAAATCCTAGTGAAATATAGTGCAAAATGGTAGGTCGTGCCTCAAAAGGTGGGGCGTGACAATTTATCTGTTAAATCCAATGAGAAATTTTTACAAACAAATGTAATGACAGAAACAATTGAAGACAAAGCCATGTTTAGGAAGCATAAAGTTGTTCAAAAAATTCAAACTATCAATTGACCAGAGTTTGTCTGAGTCAAGGCAAGAAAGAGTAATCGCTACAAGGATTCAAAAAAATGAAGAAAGATAAAGAAGCAGTCGCCCAAACAAACATGTACAAAGAGAAAAGACTTTGTCTGACTGGCAAAGAAAAAAAAGAATTTGCCCAAGGATAAAAAGGCAAGATGTATAGACAAAGTGAAGCAACTTTACCTAAGCAAAGTCAAAATAATTCAAGAATGAAAAAATCAAGAAGTTGCAAAGATGAACTCCATCTATTACTCAAAAAAATGCAGAATAAATGAGGAATTTGACTTAGTTTGTAGGATCAAATTCATCTATTACTTACTATAGATAAAGTGGAAGACGAAGTAGAAGCTTTACAATAAGGATAAACGAAGCTGATAAACAAAGTAGCTACTTGGACAAGTGAACTTCAATGCACAAGCACATTCATCTATAACTTACTACAGACAAACCTATAGACAAAGTGCAAAGCCTAGTTTGTCTAAGACAAAGTAAAGCAGAGTTCGTTTGACTCTTTCAACTGACGAATGTGGAACAAAAGAAGAACATAATACTTTGTCTATTCAAGAAGACAAAGCAAAGTTTGTCTATCAATTAGCAGAGTTTGTCTATCAATCAGTTCAACTTCGTCTATGGTGCTAGAGTTTGTCTATTATTTACAACAGGCAAATGACACTCACAAAGGATTGACTAACAGATAAACCTCATGGAAGAATTTGCCTAAAACTTATGGCAGACAAATACAGATAGAGAGAAGTCATGACTTGTTAGAGAAAAATCGATTTATATGACTTACATCTAAATGACATCTACATCTATGCTTTCATTGTGCAAACTCATTTCAGTCACCATTTTTTGTAAAAAGTGGCATAACAAGTTTTCCAACAGTGTCAAGTCAAAATGAGAAAAG
The DNA here is from genome assembly GCA_036873735.1 of Pouteria campechiana. Classification (NCBI taxonomy): domain Eukaryota; kingdom Viridiplantae; phylum Streptophyta; class Magnoliopsida; order Ericales; family Sapotaceae; genus Pouteria; species Pouteria campechiana. The sequence goes on along the minus strand of JAYJMB010058364.1, from coordinate 13,038 downwards.
ATATTTCAACAAAAGCTTATCTTCCTCTCTGTAAATAAACGACAATGCAGTAGCTCAAGATAAATCAGAAGGCATGCAATCCAACAATAGAAATCTCAATGGTCTTCTTCATTCATTGATGCTTCCACTTCTGCATTCAATGAAACACTTCTCCAGTGGTCAAAATTATGAAGAAGTTATTTAAGGAGAAGAGTTGGGATGATTCAAAAGAGGTGTAGAATGACATTTCAAATATGCTTAACCTTATGCAAATCCTTCCATCGATGGCCAAGAGCTTAAACCATCATCTATCTTTCATAAGCTTTAATTTGCAAATCCTTATGGCCATTAAGTTTATATTTTGGGAAGATCTTTATGTATTGTTAGAGATGTTAAAGATCTCATCTTCCCCTGTGCTTAAATATATTTTAATTTTTGGTTAATCTAAAAACTAGTGAGTTTGTGTTAAGCTTGGGAAAACCACATTGTAATGAGTTGTTGGTGATCTTTGGAAAACCATCAAGTTTGTTGGTGATCTTCGAAGCTAATGAGTTTTCTAGTGAGCTTGTGAAAATTAGAAGAGTGATGGGAGCACTATGTTTATGCCCCTTAGAGTTGAAATTCGAAAGAGTGCTGGGAACACTGTTTATACCCCCTAAAGCTGAAATCTAAAAGTGTGCTAGGAGCACTATTGTATTTCCATTATATGGGATATAGTGGAACCCAAGGCACAATGAGTGTGTGCTCTTGGAAGAGTGGATGTAGGGACGAAGTTTCCGAACCACTATAAAAATTGCATTATTTGTGTGTATTTGTTCATTTGCTTTATCCTTCATGCACTTTACTATTTTATCTTCCATTTTACATCACCACACATAAGCACAAAATGAGGAAAATGGTTTGGTAGGGGTTATTTAGGCAATGAACTTTTATATACCTAATTCACCCTTCCCCTCTTGGGTTAAGTCCTGCTATGGGAATCAATAGTATTATGGGAGGAAGCTAAATATTTCATGTTTTCACACATTTGGCTATAAATGTTTCATTCTAAATAATGAAAAGGATAATTTTGAAGATTTGATAGTAAATTTAATGAAGCTATATTCCTTAGCTAGTCCATTGTTAACAAGGCATTTCAAGTCTACAACATGAGAAATATGAATATTGGAGAGGCTATCCATGTGAGATTTGATGAAAGCACCAACCCCACAAAAAGAGTTAGTAATTTTGATGATGTGACAGGTGATCTTATAAGATCCATGGAGAAAATGATATTGCAAGAGAAAAGCAAAGCCACTCCATAACTAGAAATAAAGATGGATGAAGTAGAAACACAAGCTGAACCATCCACTGGTGAGGTAACTGGTGAAGGTAATAACCTCTTACCTAGAGATTGGAGGTTCATGCATGATCATCCTAAAGAATAAATAATTGGTGATGTACATGATAGAGTTAGGATTGGATTTTTGTATCACTGAGTATGTGGCCAACATGCGTAGACCAAGCTTTGGAGGATGAAAATTGGATAATAGCTATGCAAGAAGAATTAGATTAATTCAAAAAAAATGATATGTGGAAACTTGTTCCAAGACATCTCATTAGTCTATCATTGTAAACAAATTAGATAAATCTAGAATTGTAGTGAGAAATAAAGCAAGATTAGTAGCATAGAGGTATTGCCAAGAAGAAGGAATTGAATTTAAAGAGTCACACAAACTTGTTGCTAGGATTAAGGCCATTAGAATGGTATTAGCTTTTGCATTATTCATGAATTTCAAGTTACCCTAGATGGATGTCAAAAGGACATTCTTAAATGGTTTAATTAATGAAGAGGTATATGTGGAACAACTCCATGGGTTTGAAAATCCTCATGATCTTAAGCATGTCTTCAAACTCATGAAAGCTCTTTATGGTCTTAAACAAGCTCCTAGAGCATGATATGAGAGGCTAAGTAAGTTCTTATTAGATAAAGGTATCACAAGGGGTAAATTAGATATCACTCTCTTCATTAATCACAACATGAAAGACATTTTGATTGTTCAAATTTATGTTGATAATATTGTATTTGGAGCTACTAATGATAAATTGTGTCAAGAGTTTTCCAAAGTCTTGTCAGTAGAATTTGAAACAAGCTTAATGAGAGAGCTAAACTTCTTTCTAGGCTTTCAAATAAACCAAACAAAGGGAAGAATATTTATCCACCAAGCAAAGTACATAAAGGAACTCTTAAAGAAGTTCGACATGGAAGATGGGAAGCCTCTAGGTACTCAAATGAGCATATCTATTAAGATGGACAAGCATGAGAAAGGTAAACTCATATGTTAAAAATTTTATAGGAGCATGATAGGATCCTTGTTGTGTTTAACTACTACCAAACATGATATCATGTTTAGTATTTGTATGTGTGCTTGATTTCAATCAAACCTAAAGGAATCACATCTTATTGTTGTAAAAGGAATTTTTAGGTACCTCTTAAAAACAATATATCTTAGTTTATGGTATCCAAAAGTTTCTAATTTTAAGTTAGTTAGGTACTCTAATTCTTATTTTATTGGCTATAAAGTAGATAGAAAAAGTACTTTAGGAACTTGTTAGTTTCTTGGAAGCATGATTATATCATGGTTTTCTAGGAAATAGACATCTGTTGTATTGTCAACTGCTGAAGTTGAGTATGTGGCCATAGGTAGTTGTTGTGTGCAAATCCTTTTGACGAAACAACAATGAAGAGACTATGGTTTGAAATATGTGGACATTCCCATTATATGTGCAATACCAGTGTAATTAATTTGACCATGAATACAATACTGCATTCAAGAACTAAATATAGAGAGGTTAGTTATCATTTCATTAGGGATCATGTGCAAAACAAGACTATTATCTTGGAAATTGGAGACTAATTAGCAGATATTTTTACTAAACCACTCCTAGATAATAGATTCTACAGAATTAGAAGGAGCTAGGTGTTTTAGATCATATGCTTGAACTACATACCATATAAAGATTGAATGTGTGATAATGCTTTATATTTCAAATGCTTTCAAGTATATTTTCTTTGATCTACATGTTTTATCTTATTTAAAAGCATAATTTTTGTATCACAATGCACATAGAATTTTAGCGGTTGGTTTGGAGGCACTTTTGAACTCTAGACACATTTCTATCACATTTTTTATGTCCTCTGTGCTATTATAGAACTCTTGAAATTTTTTTATAAGAGAGTTTAGAACTATAAAATTTCTTTTCAGACTTTTGAAGGACCTGTTAGAAATGAATCAATTAGATAGAAACCATTTTAGAACTTTGAAAGTGTGATTTCAGAACTCGAAAAGTCTTAGCACAGGTAAAGACTGGTTCAAACCTCTGATATCATAATTCTAGAGCTTTGAAATTTTGGCACTATTAAATTTAAAATGATAGATAATGTTTTAGAACTCTAAAACCCTTTTTCCATAACACTAAAACTTCCTACATAAGTAAGATGTTTCAACTCTTGCTCATTTTTTAATGGCTTTAAACTTATCAAAGTTTTCTTTCTCTCATTTTCATTTCTAGAAAAAGCCCTCATTTCCTAAAACCTAACCTAACCCTTTTTTACCAAAACCTAAAACCATTCAAATCTAATCCTATTCCAAAATTCCTTAAATCCATCAAAACCCCTTTTGTTGAAATGGCAAGAACCAAGGGAAGCAGCAAATCTCTTACAACTTAGACAAAGGAAGTAGGCAAAGGAAAGAAGAGGAAGGGGGGAGAAGAAGAAGAGTAGGAAATTCATAGTCAAAAGGGGAGACTGGATAACCACATGCTAAAGGTATTATTCGATAAAAAAGTCTCCACAAGTGAAAAGTTTCAGAAATATTTTGTAGGAAAAAGGGTAGTTAAAAGAAGAATCTTTAATTTTGAGATATTTGGTGGAGTAGGTTGTTTGAATCTAAATATAACTAAATGGTTGAAGTTCCAAGGATAGGAAGAGTTCTTCAATTATTAGGATTTAAGTTATTCCAAGTTAGTGCAAGTCTTAATAAGCAATGATAACATAAGCATGAGAATGACTTGGTTGGTAAGGTCAAGTTTGATCTAAACCCTGGTAGTATTAGAAAAATGTTCAACTTGCCAGAAGTTGTCGAAGCAGTACAGTGGCCAAAGAGCAAGTCTGATTTATTTTTAGACTTGGCTAAGGCAGAGATAGAAGAAAAGTAGAGCTACCTCCATGCCAACCATTTAGATTTAGATTTAAAACTAGCCCACAATTTGGTCTTTAACAACATCCATCTCAAGATAAGAATCTTAGACTAGATTCTAGAAAAAGATGTAGAGATTCTATGGGTTCTGAAGCATTAGAAGGTGGACCTAGCTCAATTAATGTCTAACCACCTATACATGGTCAAGTCAAACTCTAGATTTCCACTCCCTTATGACATGGTATTCACAAAATTTTTGAAGGATGCCAAAGTTAATCTCAAAGATGAGCATGGAGATCTAGTTAAATTGTCTGACATGCTTGGACAAAAAATCATCAAAGGAATGAGATTCAAAGAAACAAAAGATGGTTGGTTCTCTGAGAAGCCCAAGAAGATAGATCAAGTGAGAAGGATAGAAACAATAAGAGAAGAAGAGGAAAGAAGAGAAATAGAAGAAGAAGAAGAAGAAGAAGAAGAAGAAGAAAAAGAAAAAGAAGAAGAAGAAATATTGCAAGGGAAGAAGGTGCAGCACCAGCACCCTCTCCTAGACAACCTAGACATATCCAATCACATCCCAGCCTAGACCTAATCAACCCAGCCATCAAACTCAATATTTCATCCCACATCTCCATCACTAAGAGCCTTCCTATCTAACCAATTTACCTCCCACCTAGAGCCCTTATACACTAGGACAGAAAATTTAGAAACCCAAGTAGCTACCAATATATCCCTAGTTAGCCACAAGATAGATAAAATAGAGGAGATACTGAATCTGAAATTAGATACACTGATCTCACTCTTTGAGTCTACTTAGACCCAACAAACTAGACCTACCCAAGAACAATCAGCTCACTCCACACATTCCTCCTCCCCCAATCCTATCCCTAAACCCAATCAACCAGCTACCCTTCAAATAGAAACCACTTAGCCTACACAACCTACTAAACCAAATATACCATTTGGCCCATCCGTCTACCTACCTTGGGAAGATTTCTGGGATTCCTAGGGCATTCCAACCTAGTTTGTCAAAAATCCACCACCTACACTACCCACGCCACCAATACCTCTAGACCCTCTAGAAGAAACCATTTCTCTCAAACCACTATACATCGTGTCTCTTGTTTATGATTGATTTATGTGCTTGCATTTTACTTTACACCATTTATTCATAGCAAATCACACGATCACATGAAAAGAGGGAATTTAATTAACAGGGGTAAAGTAAGAAATTTTTATAAACCTGATTCACCCCTCCCCTCTTGGGTTAAGCCAAGCCAAAGGAATCTAACACCACCAACTGCCATCCCCATTCATGCTCAGCCTTCTTTTCCAAGTTCACCTTAAAACTATGAGATCCAGAAGGTTGCACTATCTAAGAAGCCTAGGACCTTCAAACCTAAACCCACTATCTCTCAACCTTCCCCTCAGCCTCCCTAAACAAATCTCATAGCCTCCTCCTTCATGCAGATATCTAACACCAAAGCCTTCATTTCCCTTACCTACAACAAGAAAATGAAATCCAAGCCTTAATCCCTGTTGCAATTTTTTTCTCTGATTCTTTGTATTTATCTTCTCTCTATATTTGTCAAACTGTACATGTACTTCAATTGTTTCATTAATACAAACTTTAGTCTTTTGTTATCAAAATATCGGTTAATTTTTTCCTATGCATTCACTATCATATTATATTTTCATCTCTTTGTACCTTTTTATCATGACAAAAAGGGGGAAAAAAAGCATGAACTACGATTAGTTAGGGGGAGCACCATGCATATATTTAAGGCAAACTTCATTAGTCATTTAGATTTCTTTAGGTTTCCTTATTTTTGAAAGGGATCACTTAGATGTTTTATAATCATCAAAAAAGAGGAGAATGTTGAATATAATCCCTTACTTGGCTTGATTTTGATAATGAATGTGATGGTCTAGCTAAGTTTTGATGATGAGTAAATACATGAATAAAAAATTTAGTTACTAATAGTTAATTTTCAAGTGTTATAGAATTAAATTATAAAATCTCAAAAACACAAAAGGAAACTATATTATGAAGTGATCTGGAATGAAATAATTTAAGAAATCAATGGAAACATATCATAGATTAAATTTCAGAGGAAGAAAACAACAGAAATGCAAAAGAGAATTAAGTTATAAGATTTCAAAGGAACTTCTGAAGCCTCTAAATTCAATTGAGGAAGCTTGAGAGGGAGAGATCCCATTTCAAAGGTCTCTAGCTCACTCTAAAATATTTTCAAGATCAATGCAATATTCAGAAGAAATTTAAAAGGATAGCCTAAGCTTTAGAAGATTCAAGAAATGTATAAAAAATTTTAGAAATCAAGTCTGAAGATTTTAGAGGCTACTTCAGAGGTCTCAAGTAGCATCTTAATCCAAGTCAAGTTCAAATACATTTCAAACAAATCTTCAGAGGAAGGAATCCAAGTTTATGATTTCTAAAATGTTGTCTAGAAACTTTTTCAAACTCAAGTTATCTTTCAGAGGATCCTTCAAAGGAACAAGAATGATCTAGAGGCTTGAAAGACTAGCCGCCGTTACTGGTAGTTGAGTTTGGCAATTTTTCAAAGGAATTTTTAGAGAAAGCAACTTGATCTTCAAAGTGTTTGCTGTAACATGAATCCTTCTTCAAATAACCTTTAGAGTAAGGAAGTTGCAGACCAAGAAATTTGAAATTTAATGCACAAAGGTAACTAGCACACACACTCGACCTTCAAAGTTTTGAAAGTAGATTTCAGAGTTCTGAAGTGCTTACTGGCAACCTTTTGGTTGAGTAAAATGCAAGTTAACAAAAATGATCAAAAAATTATGAAAAATGCAAGCACCATCTATATTATCTTCCAAGGTATATAAATAGAGGACCAGACAATGGAAGAAGTTAGTTAAGCAATTAAAGAGAGCATTTACAAGCATTCAAAGTTTTCTTCCAAGTTTCAACTCCTACGCTAAACTCTAAACCAAAATTTAAAACTACATCTTCATCAAATTTTCAGGAGTTTGAAATTAGTGTTCTTTATTAATTAATCATTTTTTTACTTATCCTTTATTTTTGTACACATCTACATAAGTTAGAGACACTTTACTTGTACAAAGTAATTACTATGTTATTATTTATGTAGGCAAGGGACTTGCAGCATTATTGGTTGACTTCAGTAAGTAGGAAAGACTTGCTGTGATTGTAAGAGTTGGTGGGTGAGCTCAAAGAAAACAAACTTGCATTTGTTGATTTGTGTTAGTGGAATATAAGATATTAGAGAAAAATATCTTAGGGAGTGAAGTAGGAATCCAACTCGGGACAAACCACTATAAAAATCCTTATCTTTTATGTTGTGTATCATTTCCATCTCTTTTGTAGCAAAACTATTTTAATTTGGCCAAAGTTTTAAAAAGCTCAATTCACTCCCTATTGGGATGATGGAAAATCAAGCAAAGGAATATGATTTGTAAGCTAGCAAAATGCAAGCTCTAATCCTATCTCGATGGCAACCTTGTGATTTATAGCATCGTGCAGCCAAGGGAGTTTAACTAAGGAGCATGACTAGTGGCGAGAAGACGACAACGGCGAAAGCAGCTTGTGGTCATTGGCAGGCGGGTGTTCCAGCAACTTCAATTTTCTTCCCAGCCGGAGACGCAAGTAGTTACATCGGTGCCAAACAAAAGATGGAAAAGTCAAGCTAATTCCTCTTGATAGCGGAGAAGATGCAGTGGCCAAACCCAAGCAGCATCGTCGACAATGAAGGCCGCAGTGGCAGCATTGCCAGCATCAAGGAAGAAGGGTGCATCAACTGCCCTATCCTGCATCTTCCAGCGACTGAAGGCAAAGATCTGATGTGGTAAAAGGTTGTCTAGTATCAGGACATCGATGGAGACAATATGGTCGGAGTGGATCAACCTTCCGGCGGTCGGACAATGACATCACAGTGGCAATTTGTGGCCGAAACAATGGATGTTTAAACACCTTTTTGAAATTTTCGGTGACTAGAAGGAAGGATCGGTTGCAACATCAACATGTCGGAATCAAAAAGTCAACGCCAATTTTTTGACCATCATGGATCACCCGATAGATGGTCGAACATTAACGGCGACCCCAGCCTACATCACCGGCGGAAAAGATGTTGATGCATCTTTGTCATCTTCTTCAATTTTTTTTCTTAGTCAGAAAACAGAGGTAGCATTAGCAGCAGAAAATGGATTTTTCTCCTAGCCAAAATCAAGTTGTCGACAGTGAGCTGGTTCGCCGAAGAAGCAACGATCGTTGACGATGAAGTGGTGGCGACAGTTGCTGCAAGATGCCTATCTGATAAAGCTTCTAGCATCAGTTGCAAGAAAAACATCAATGACAGAAAGAAAGAGGCCCAGCTCTCAAATTCGCTAACTGGCTTTAATGCAATTCATGTTGTGAGATTGAGCAGATGGCATGTGGATTGTCTCCAAAAATCCAGACGATCGGCTCTCTACTTGCAGGAAGCCGATTCAAGCAACTTGAAGGTGATGTCTACTAAGAAGACAACCCACGCACACTCACCAAAGGTGAGCAACCAACAGAAGACCTTGACTACTACAGTAGTCAGAGCTTTGCAGAGTTGCCATGAGAGAGATAAGCGACCGGCAGACTATTTTGATGAAGGCATTTTGGTGAGGTGAGATGATCTCCCCCATGCCAATGCCAACTTGCTGTGCAAATAGGGTGAATCCTTAGCCGTGCAGCCAATGACATCAAAAATAATGTTTCACTGGGGTGGCATGCAGCTGAGGAGCAGCCGACATGGCATGTAGATGAGATAGGCAGAGGTTAACATGAATTCAGGCCGTGCAGGCAAGAGTAGCCAGGTCATGGAAATAGCAGGTTGTGTGATTTAGATGACATGGCCCAAAATAGCATTCCTCGAGTTGTGCAATCAAGACCAGGGGTGAAATCCTCCCGCACAGATGAAGCCTGCTTGCTTCAAAGTGACATAGTTGGGGAGACAGCTAGAGGTTCTGCATAGGTGAGTGCCGAAGATTAGACATCCTCAGGTCTTTTGGGTTTGGACACACGAGCTTGCCCCACAGGAGTCATCGCGCAAGCCATCACGTGCTTGCTCAGCTACGCAAGTAGAATACATTGAAGCCCGCCTGTCTCAAGTCATTTGGCAATCTATTGGACATTGCAGAGTCTGTCAGAGGAGTTGGAAAATCATCAAGCTGAGCGGTTATAAAATAGCCAAGCTGTGCGGTATGATGCCTTAATGCAATACTCCACTTGTGCAGATTGAGCAAACGACGTGACTAGCTAATATCTCCACTACTTGGATGCAAAGTGGAATATGCTAGATGGGTGGATACATCAGTCGCACAATTAATATTTTCATATAAGCTGAAATAACTTGAAGAAGAAAAAATAAAGTTGATGCTAAAGATGTGAACAGATTAACATGCTTGGAATTTTTCGTCCACACGAATAGGATGAATTTTTTTAACCTTGCGTTAAAAATGGTTCAAGCCATTAAGGTACACCTTAGTTGAGGTTGGACTTTGGAGTCCAAGACGTCAATAAAGTGTTGCATTTGTACAAATAAACTCATAAATATATGTGACTTTTCAAAATCTAGGCATATAAATTACAATAAAAGCTTGCATGCCCAAAATACCCCAATGGTGAAGCAGAAATTCCCAAAGTGCCTTAATGGTGAAGCTAGCATGCCTAAAATGCCCAATGGTTAAGCAAAATTTCCTAAACTACCCAAATGGTGAAGCTGAGGCCATTTTCTTGGAATTCCCAAACTACCCAAATGGTGAAGCTGGGCACATTTTTCAAGATTTCTAAAAATACCCACATATTGAAGCTGGCATCCCAAGAATGCCCCTACGTTGGAGCCAAAATTCCCAAACTGCTCAAATGGTGAAGCTGGGCACATTTTCCAAGAGTTTTCAAAAATGCCCCCATGTTGAAGCTGGCATCCCAAGAATGCCCCTATGTTAGAGCTAGAATTCCCAAACTGCCCAAATAGTAAAGTTAGGCACCAAGAGTTCCCAAAAATGCCCCCATGTTGAAGCTAGCATCCCAAGAATGCTCCTATGTTGGAGCTGAAATTCCTAAACTACCCCTAAAGGACCTCAAGCCTATAAATACCCCTCCCTCTTCTTGAGAAAAGAGGATGGGAAGAAGAATTCTCTTGGAGAGAGAACTTGGAGGAGGAGCTTGAGGAATCTTCAAGAGGCAGGTGCCTCACTTGACACTAGTGGCTTTTAGCCACTGGTAATTTCTCTAGTGCCTGAGGGCACTCTACCATGGCCCCACCATGGTACACACATGGGTCACACCCATGCTATGTTAATAGTTGGTCCTATATGGCCAATAGACAAAAGGATAATGCTGAATTAGACATTTTAAAGACATTAAGACTTGTTTAAACCCAGATTAAATTGTGTAACAGCCCCATAAATCAAAAAATTAATGCCATTGTCTTAAATTAACTAAGAATTGTCATTAGCACTAATCACTATCATTAGTGTTAATCATGATTAGGCTTAATTAACTCAAAGTGTATTTAGGCTTAATTCATGTAACCTGGATCTTTGATCTTTCATAGTATAAACGGCAGAGATCGCCCGCTTGCAGTTTTCCATGGGATATTGGAAAACACCACTCATCAACTCATTCAAAAGCCTAAGTCTATGACTGAGTCACTAATCATGACTCATTGAGTCATTGAGTCATGATTCACTTAGTCAAACCTTAGCAAACACCACTCATCGACTTATCCCAAAACCTAAGTCTAGGACCAAGTCACTGAGTCGTGACTCACCGAGTCACTGAGTCATGACTCACCGAGTCAAACCTTAGCATATACCATTCATCAAAACAACTCAACCTAGTCAACCTGGCCCACTCTTCCTAAGCTTCTCATGGGTAATTGAGAGAGCCGAGCTAAACCTAGTCAACCTGGCCCACTCTTCTTAAGCTTCTCATGGGTAACTGAGAGAGCCGAGCTAAATCCAGTCAACCTGGTCTACTCTTCTTAAGCTTCTCATAAGCAATGAGAGAAGGCTTAACCAAACCTAGGTCACCTATTTTCTTCTGATCTCTTTCAGGTCTAAACATAATAGAGATCACCCGGTCCTGAGTCCTTCCGGGATATGCCAATTAAGTCATAAAACACCTACTATCTCTATGGTTTCTTACAATCTAAACAACCACAATCACCTAGTCTTGATTCCATCCAGGACAAACCAATCGGATCAAAATACCCATTTTCTAAGTTGACCCAGTTTCTAGCAACCCAGTCTAGAACTGTGTCATCCTATCCACCCATTGACTTAAGGCGATCTCCTAAATATCAAGTCATCGTAATGTGCTCGGCAATCCCAAAGACAACACATATTTATTTTGAGAGAGAGAATGTGTGTTTTATTTTTGGATTTCTAAGATGCATTGTACTTTTCCTTTTAATTAAGGGTTTTCTCAATTGTGAAGATGTAATTAGGACCACTTGTGGTCTGGGATGTGAACATATAATTTTTCTGATGTACACAACAAGTGTAATCAATTGAGGACCATCAATAAAAATGGAAATTATTTGATTTATTCCAAAAATGACAAATCTTGCAATGTTATTCCATTTTTTATTTTCTCATCTTTTTATCCTTGTTGCAAAAATGGTGAACCTGATGTGAAAATCTCACCCTTCATCTTTAAGGAAAAGTAATCCTAATGCTTCTTAAAGACTTTATTCTTTCAGGAAACTGACTAAGCTCTTTTGTCGCTCTTTGCAGATCTTCGGTCATTTCTATTCTCACTCTCTTTCTTCTCTCAATCTCAATCCTAATGGCAATCTCACTTGCTTTTGGATTTCTGCCAAGCGGTGGCTTTGCCATCAACACCCCGCACGACTTTGACAAAGTGTACCCCACTCCTTCTTTATAGTGTCGACCGGCCCAACACCAACCATCTACAAGAGGGATGCGACTTTGATTTTTTCCTTACTCAGAGCTACACTAGCAACTTCCAAAATAGTTTCAGCTACACTAGAGATTTCCCTAATAGTGTTAGGAGTGGCTTCTACTAACTCAACCTCCAACAATGAGGTTAAGAAGAAGAACAAAAAGAATAGGAGGCAGAGGAAAAAAGCTATTTCCCCTCATGCTCCTAGAATAGTTGACGGTGAATTTGTCTGCAACACCACTCCAAACTCTCCAAAGATTGGGAGTACTTAGGTCTCTGCTCTCCCAAAATAGAAGAAGGTTGTAGCTGTCGACCTCGCTAATTCAATCAATCCCAAACCTACTGGCCCCTTTGGAAGGAATGCACAGAGCAAAGCTTCCAAGGGTTATGTTCAACCTACCAATGGAACTGGAAGACAGGTAGTGAAGAAAGGAAAGTCCAAGAAGAGGTCAACTCGCAAGTTGACCGTTCAAGAAAAGGAGGGATGGAAGTTGCCATCCGAGAAGCACACCAACATAATAAGAAGACCATCTCCATCCCAGGATAAATACTGGAAAAAGCAATATTTTCTCTACTTTAGACAGCCTCTCCTATTCCTAGAGAAGAAAGATTGACAGAACAGGCACCTTATAGATGCCAAGGAAGGTGTCAAAGGTAGAAAAGAGGGAAAGAAGGGCAGATTATGGTAGCCGAAGGAAAAGAGAGAGAAGAAGAGGAAAGTGTAGCCTGTTAGTGTCTGCACCACTTTGGTTGATGGGGACCTATCGCTGGCATCGCCTAGCCTACCTCATCAGGGAATCATCACGAGGTCTATGGCTAGATCCATGGTGCCTCCCCCAATATTTCACTTTCTATAAGAAGATGCTGAAATAGAAGATCAAGTGTCTACATCTCCCCGCCAATTGATGCATAGACATCAATTTATCCCAATAGTCATGTCGTACA
>JAYJMB010058353.1:0-27035 GCA_036873735.1 Pouteria campechiana | reverse complement strand
TCCCTGCTTGTGCTGCCCGAACTAGAACATTCGTCAAGCTGTAAAATTTGCTTTGCCATTTCTAGTTCATGCTACTATAGTTAGGATGGTCTTAGCTAAATCAAGATAAAATTGTGCATATGAGTGTGACCGTTTATTAGAGTCTTCAAGATTAATTAAGATTTTGGCAATTAAGATCTTTAATTTTTGGCTCCTAAAACTTTTATACAATTAAAAAATTCTCGAAGTTGTCTCTTGCCTGCCCATGAATTCATGTAACACCTTGCTTTTGGGGTGCTACTTAATTATAATCTTAGGTGAATTTCACACAGACCCTCCCCTAAAATTTCATATTCCACACCTATACAACGATTTCTATATAATCCCATACATCTGTAACAAATACCATACAAACACAATACTGTAGATTCCCATAGTATGACTTAACCCAAGAGGGGAGGGGTAAATTGGGTATATCAAAATTCACTGCTTAACCCCTATTGAACCATTTCCCTCTTTTTGTAACTGTGTATGGTGCATTGTAAGATAAATAATAAAATAATAAAGTACATAAAGGATAAAATGAATAAGTAAACACACATACAAATAATATAATTTTTATAGTGGTTTGGAAACCTCATCCCTACATCCACTCTTCCAAGAGCACACACTCATTGTGCCTTGGATTCCACTACATCCCATATAATGGAAATACAAAAATGCTCTCAGCACTCTTCTAGATTCCAGCTCTAGGGGGCATAAATAGTGTTCTCAACACTATTCTAGATTCTAACTCTAAGGGACATAAACATAATGCTCCCAGCACTCTTCTGGTTTTTAAAAACTCACCAGGAAACTCACTAGTTTCGAAGATCAGTAGCAAACTTGTTGGTGTTCTAGAGCTCACCAACAACTCATACAATATGGTTTTATTGAGCTCACCACAAATTCACTGGTTTTTAGTTTAACCAAAAATTATTACATATTTAAACACAAGGGAAATAGATCTTTTACAACTCTAATAACATATAAAGATCTTCTCAAAATGTTAAATAATAGCTATAAGGATATGCAGATTGAAGCTTATAAAAGATAGATAACGGTTTAAGCTCTTGGGTATGGGTGCAAAGATCTGCATAATGTTAAGCTCATTTCAAATGTTTTCCTTCACCACCTTGAATCTTTCCACCTTTTATCCTTAAATATCTTCTTCATAATTTTGACCGTTGGAGAAGATGGGTTCTGTTGAATACAGAAATGAGAGCAGCAATGAATGAATAAGACCATTGAGATTTCTGCCATTAGAGTTTATGCCTTTCTGATTTATCTCGAACTACTGCAGCATCATTCTTTTACAGAGAGGAAGATAAGCTGTTGCTAAAATGTCTTTTCTCATTTTGACTTGACACAGCTTGAAAACTTGCAGCGCCACTTGTTGCCAAAAAAGGTGAATGAAACAAGTTTGCATAATAAAAGCACGGATGCAGATGCCATTTAGATGCAAGTCACATAAATCAATTTTTCTTTAACAAGTCATGGCCTCTCTCTGTCTGCATTTGTCTATTATAAGTTATAGATGAATTATCCCATTAGTTTGTCTGTCAGTTGATCCTTTATAAGAGTGATTTGTCTATTGTAAATAACAAACGAACTCTAGGTGGCGCAGATGAAGTTGAAATGATTAATAGATAAACTCTGCTATGTCTGCATGAATTCCTCCAAGAGATTTGTTTGTCAATTGATCCTTCATGAATGTGCTTTGTCTATTGTAAATAACAGAGGAATTCTAGGTGGTACAGATGAAGTTGAACTGATCTATAGACAAACTCTCCTTTGTCTCATGAACAGATGAAGTGTGATATTCTTCTTTTGTTCCACATTTATCTATTGGAGGTGACTAACAAATTTTGCTTTATCTTGCTCGAACAGATGAAGTATAATATTCTTTTGATGTAAGTGACAGATGATCTCTGCTTTGCTTTGTCTTGGATGAATTACTTTGCACTTCATCTATAGGTTTGTCTATAGTAAGTTGTAGATGAATGTCTCTTTGTCTATTAAAGTTCATTTGTTTAGGCAGCTACTTTGTCTATGCAACTTCGTCTATCCTTACTGTGTAGCTTTTACTTCGTCTTCCACTTTGTTTCTCTCTTTGTCTAAAGTAAGTAACAGACGAATTTGATCCTACAAATGAAGTTGAATTCTTCATTTGTTCTATATTCTTCAAGTAGCACATAGAGTTGGTCTTTGCAACTTCTTGCTTTCTTTATTCTTGATTTGTTTCTCTTGGCTCAGTCGAAGTTGCACTCCTTTGTGTATTCATCTTGCCTTTTATCCTTAGACGAATCCATTCTTTTAACTTTCTTGGTCAGAAAAAATTTTCTCCGCTTTATGCATGATTATCTGGATGACTGTTCCTTCTTTCTTCATTTATCTGAGTGCTTGATTGGATTACTTCTTCTTACTTTGTCTCAGACAAATTTTGTTTGGTCGATGTAGATAGTTTGAATCTCTGGAACAACTTCATGCTCCGTGATCATGACTTCATCTTCAACTTCTTCTGTCTTGCATTTGTCTGTGGAAGCTTATCTCTGAGGTTAACAGACAAAGTAGCCTTCTTGTAACTCATCTTCGAAGCCTTGTTTTCTTCCATTGCATTTGTCTGTAAAAATTTTCTCTGAGATAATGCAACCTCTCTTGTTACTTATCTTTAAAGCCTCTACTTTGTTTTTTTTCCTCTTCTTCCACGACCTTCAATAGTTTGATCCATTTGGAATGTAGCAGATAGTTGCAGCAGTTGGTTGCATACGATTGTGAGCTTGCACTTAGAAGTTTTCTGCACTTGCTACTTTGTTAGCTTTCAGATACATTATTAGAATATATTTTATCCTCATGTAACTTTAACATATTATAGAGCAAGGATAATATACATCTTTATTTAAGTACATAATGTGAAAGCTTAAGTGAATATGGTGCTAAGTATGATTAAATAAATTAATGCATTAATGAATGATCAATAATGTGAAATGCACCATAAAGTAAAAGTTGTATGCTTGTATAATTAAACATTCATGATTATGTATTCATATTAATTAACATTTATCAAATCATAACTATACATATGATTGTTAGAGATTTAAGCACACTTACATCTTATCTTAATACAAGTTTTATTATCATCAAAATCATATATAATAATACTGACAAATACACCCACACATTGCCCAGAATCATAAGTAGCATTGTGATGGTAGCAAATAATATTAATATGCACATATATTTCACTATTTGACATGCAATTAGTTCATACATGACTTAATATACATAAAGTTTGGGTTCTTCAAAATTTACAAATTTTATACATTATATAAAAAATCAAAATTCATGATTTTAACATTTGAGTCCACTAAACCGGCACAAGGGTCATAGTCTATAAGCTCCAACCCCATGTTGAACTATGTCTTCTAACCTGGCAACTAAAAATCATGAACAAAATGGGGTGAATCCAAGCAAACTCAATAAGTAGGCAAAGAGGAAAAACAATGACAAATAAACCACTAGACACTCATAATCAATCCATGTAACCATTAGCAAACCATAATTAATCCAATACATATGCAACTCTATGATATGCTAAAACTCATGACACTGCAATACAATCCACATATTCAGGATGTACATGCCCTTATAATATAGACTCCGATTTAGCCTCACACACCTATACACGGGGTACACATGCCCGAAATCAATGTTCCTTTGTGTGCATACATCACTCTTGTATTATTTCCAAGGCTAGCTTTATCATTCTAGTATTCTCATTTAAAACATACTCATTAGCATTATGTCATTACTGGACTTAGCATTATTGTCAAGGCATTTTCATTCATACACATTTACCATTCTCATACCATGACTATGACAGGCTTCAACATCCATACACATACATTCTTTCTTAGAATTTATCAATTGTAAGACACTTCCCTTTTTCCCTATTTGATGTAAAATTCATTCATCCTTATAACACTGGCTACAAATGTTGTCGGGTCCATGGTAGTACTATTATTGATTCCTAAGGTATCCCGCTGTCGTTGCAACATAGGAATTTTAGGTTCTCCATCCATATCTACAGAGGGAATCAGGTATAGTGGTTATAGGCTTCACTACTAAATTCTTATGTTTATCATGAATTTTATTAGTGTCATGTCATCGACACATTCCTGTCATAGCCATACCATATACATGCCATTTCAAGCACATTCACACCCCATGGGTGTCAAATCATATCCACATATGTTGGTGCCATGTAGGCACTATTATGATCATATCAAGTTTGTACCACCAAGTGGCACTATCAAACTAACATCATTAGTGCCACATAGGCACTATCATATCACATGAGTGCCACACAAGCACTGTCATCATATATTAGGTCTGAGTCACTTAGGCACGACTATACCATATTACGTTTGTGCCATATCATGTGCATACACACTGTCTAGGCATGTCAAAACCCCTTGGATGTCATATCATATCATGACCATGTTGCCTAGGCATGGCGATACCCTATGGGTATCTATCATATCATGACCATGCCGCTTAGGTATGAAGATACCCCATGGGTATCTATCATATTGAGATTGTGCCACCCAAGCAGGGCAACACCTCGCAGGTGTCATATCATTTTTGACCATCTAGGAATTTCATTTTATGTCATATTCGTGCTACTCTGGCGCTATCATAGGCATATTGTGGTCGTATCTCAATGGTGTCATATTATAATTCAATTCAATATCTATGTCATTAAGACAAGTGTTTATTCAAATAATGCTCCCTATAAGTGTCATATTATATTCATGCATATCTATGCCACTAAGCGAAGGCACTACCATATTATCACACAATTATTATTTACATTCTCTCTTTTTACACTCTCAAAAGCATCTAAGAAAGGCCACATTAAGTCTTAGAAGAATACCACAAAAAAGCCCAACAGTTCACTGTAGTAATCTCAGTGCCACAACATTGGATTTTAATGTTGCGACATTGAACGTGCTGGTCACTATGCATTCTTCACATGAAATTTGAGTGTCACGACATTGGATTTCACTACCATCACATTAACCCTACTAGAATCCAATGCTTACATTTTTGGGAAGCAGTGCCATGGCACTGGATTTCAATGTTGTGGTATTGACCTTACTACCCCATTTCCTTACAATGTTTTCTCTCTACTTAATCATTTTTACCCCTTTCAATTGTAGTTTCTTCACCACATTCTTCCTTGTATTTTACTTCCTTTTTAACACTTAATCATTAAGATATTTCACATATATCACATTAAAACTTCCTCATATCTCACTTGATTTAGCCATGCCCATCACACAATTCATAAACCATGCTTAATACGATTTATAATTCAGAAAGACATGCCATGCAATGTCATGCATCATGATGTCAAACAATTCAATTAAATAGATATTCCCTTTAGGTGCTTTAATTCCTCACATGATTTACTCATGTCCCTTTTCAAACTCATGATGAAATGCCATGGAATACACATTCAAACAAGGCATAACAGAATTGACTCCACTTTCAGAAGGAACACATAAACGAATGAAACATATATGTGAGTCAATTTTGCAATTTTACATATAGAATTGGCATAACCTTGTCATTTTGAATCTGATTTCCTAAACAACACATGGAAATGCCATAAATTTCAAAATTCAACCAAACCAATTGAACACATATAATAGAGTCCAAATTTCACAATAAACATATGAAAAACATATGGATCCATCATGAATCCATTGAGCAAATGTAATTGCATTTAGTTTCCAAAACCAACTCATGAAAATACATAGTTTTATCATTTCAAATCAGATATAATGTAAGAACAACATTCAAACATGGTGCCCATATGGTAGACTATGGGATACACATTATCCCCACCTATTTTCACATCCATGCATATCATAGAAAGAAAACCTACTTACATCTATGGAACAATTACACCTTTCTTGATCTCTAACTCCACAATTCAATTCTGAAGTGAGATCCACTGAGTCCTACACATATTACATATATTCCAATTGAAATTCATTCATATACATTTGAGTAAGAGATCTTAATTCAGTCTCATTAAGTGCATTCCATCAATTCTACATTAGGATGTGTCTTGATTCCACTGCACGTACAATACCTTGTCTAACAGTAATGAATAGTTTAGCCCGTGGTAAAAGCACCTAATTTGACTTTCCTTTGCATAGTGTCATTTCATTAAATACTTATCATGTATCATTTAAAATTTTCAATTCCTAGCAAAGTATCATAGCTAGAATTCATTCCTAGCATCATATAACCATGGTTCCACATAATTAACATAATAATTGGCCTAGCTAAGTAATTGATCATGCCTTAAAGTTCATGAATTCTCTTTCTAACCCATCTATTCATACCATACACTGAATAGAGCTATATATATGGTTGTTTCTTTCATGAGCAACTATCTGTATGAAATTCCCATTGCTAACTGCCACAACATCATAATTAAGCATGCTAAAAAGCCCCCATAAAAATACAAGGATAACCCATTCAATTAAAAACCCTAATTTCTATTAAATTGCAAAACACTCCTAATTTAAAGTAGAATTCACTTTTTAAACACTTACCAATATGATTCCTTATCAATGTCCACTCTAAATCTTCAATTTCTTCCACCACTTGCAACAAGAGGGCTATTTTGGTATTTTTTTTAGAATTTTCCCTCTTCTATTTGCACTTAAATGGAAGAATTATCACTCATTAATGGCTTGAAATGGCAATAGGTCACTCATATAATAAATTTTCTTTGAAAATTGGTTGAAAAGAGGTGTGAAAGAGGGGAAGAAGCCATGAATTGGGCTGTGATTTGGGGGTGATGGAGCATATAAAGCTGCTCCACTTTTGGTGCTCCAATGATGTATTCTAAACCATGTACATGCAACCCTTTTTGTAACCCTTTTTAGCAATCTTTTGTGTTGAACCAAACATCTTTACTAGGCTTGATTTTAATGATGAACATATTTAACCAGCTAAGTTTTGATGATAAGCAAAAGCATGTGATTGAAAGTTTACACTACTGATCATTTTTATCCGAGTGTGCAGTAACGAATAATATACCAGGAAAATAGCATTAGTGGATAGTGCATACAAGACTATATTAGAAACAAGATCCATTAGATTATGAAAAAGAAAATGTAAATGCTCAAATGAGAAAGAATGACACCGAAACTTTGAAGAAGTAGTATATAAAATAAATCTTACACATATCTCAAAAATACTGTCAAAGTCCTTCAGACTTGTGCTCAAAAACAAAAAAGAATAACTAGACATTGTTAAACAAACATTGGATCTAAGAAGCCATTCTCGGACATAAAATCTAGACATGGACACCGTTCAAGATTGAAGAGAAAAATTGATGTGTCTGCAAATCCAAGTCCAAAAATCATCCAGAAATCTAAGTTCAAAAAGCCACAGTTGAAGACACAAGACTGAAATATCAACCTCGGACATGACAAACTCAACTTCGGACATAAACAAGATCACGTCGTGCAACAAAATGCAAGTAACGTCCATCGAGGTCTGAAATCTTAATTACAGACATGAAGATCATTTTTGGACATGGCAATTCACTTTAAGACATGCTTGAACATGGTGCTACAAGCTAAACGGTTTATCCAAGTCTGAAATAATAATTTTTGACATGGCTACTCAATTCCAGACATGGTGAATCATTTCCAAACATGGAAGAAAGAAATCAATTGCAAGCTAAGCACCAGTCCAAGTCCAAAACTTAATTCTAAACATGTCTATTTGAGCCCAGACATGAAGGTTCACTTTGAACATATCCAAGTAGTTAATTTCTCAAAAATTTAACTTCGGACATGAAAACTGAACTCAGACATGGCTCAATAGATCTTAGACACGAAAACCCGCAAGAAAGCTCCAACGGATAAAAAAATCCTATCAATTCGCTCTTATTAAATGAATGTTGTGTTTTCCAATGGGTAAAATCCAAATTTAGCTATAAAAGTAGTAAAGAAGGGTCATTTCAAGAAGTTACAAAAATTAGATATTTTTAAGAAAAAAAGAGAAGCAAGCAAGAGCTTTTACTCTTAGACATTAAGTTTTTTTCCAACTCCACAGCTCCAAAAAGCTGTCTACATTCAAAGCTTATTTTCTATAGCAACTTAAGAGAGTTAAAAATTCTTTGTATTTATCGCTATACATTTTACTACTATATTTAATTGTGTACAAACTCGGCCTATGTAAGAGGCATTTCCTATTGTACATTTATTTCTTGATTAGGATAGCAAGCAAGGGCTTGCTGACCATGTATAAGTTTATTGGTTAGCTTTGGAAACTAACTAGGAAAATTTTGTTGGTGAGCTTTTGAAAAATCGACCTTTGTATAAGTTTATTGATAAGCTTTTGGAAAATCAACCTACGTAAGAGTTCGTTACTAAGCTCGAGAAAACCAACTGGTGATTAGTAGAACCTAAGTATAGTGAGTGAGTTTGACTCAAAGAGAGGCGTAGGTGTCGTGTTGTAGGTTGAACCTCTATAAAATACCTATGTTCTTTATGTTGCATGAATCATTTCCTAATTATTACAACACTTTGGTTTTTTGTTGGCCAAGATTTTAAAAGCTCAATTCACCTCCCCCCCTCTTGAGTTACCTTAGGACGGGACCAACAATTAGTATCAGAGTGGACTTTAGCAATTAACCTTGATTATTGATTATTTTAACTACTTGAAGTGATCCCTATGACCAACACTATCCACAGCACCATAGTTGAAAGATAGTCAACCACCAAACCTCCATTTTTCGATGGCATCAACTATGGGTACTAGAAAATGGGTATAAAATTTTTTTATAGCCACTAACGATAAGTTTTAATAAATCATCAAAGATAGAAAGACTATCATAAACTTAGAAGACAACTATATTGCTGAAGATATTATATTAGTAAAGAGATGCTAAAGCTAAGAATAGCCTCTACTGTGCATTATCACTTTCTAAGTTTGAAAAGATTTCTACTTGTAGCTCAGTAAAAGAAATTTGGGGTAAACTTAAAGCTGTACATGAAGGTACTAATCAGGTCAAGGAGACCAAAATTAATATACTTATGCAAGAATATGAAGCCTTCCATATGCAAGATAATGAAACAATATCAAAGATGTTTGGAAGATTTCAAAAGATCACCCATGGGTTAAGTAATCTTGCTGAAAATTATGGAAAAACCAAATTTGTGAAAAAGATTCTAAGATATTTGCCAAGATAGTGGATGGAAAAAGTTATAGCTATCTAGGAGGCAAGAGATCTTGACAAAATGAAAGTTGAAGAATTAATGGGTTCACTTATGACCCATGAAGTTTTAATGAAGTAGAAGGCTCTAGAAGAACCAAAAGGAAAGAAACCAATAGCGCTGAGAGCTAAATTAGAAGATGACTCACAACGTGAAGCATCAACAAGTGGTGTTGAAAACTATGATGACATAGTGATGCTAAGTAGAAGATTTAGAACCATGTTTAGAAGAAAGACTGGAAGTAACTCCCTAAATTTTAGAAACAAAGACAAAAGAAAAGATGCTCCTACATGCTATATTGTGGCAAGACTGGCCACATAAGTTATGATTGCTAAGAGCCTAATAAGAAGCAAGGGGAACAGAACAAAAGGCACAACTCATATCCTGAAAAGAAAAACAGAAGCAACAACAACAAAAGCTTCAACAAGAAGAAAGTACTTGCAACATAAGAAATGATTGAAAATATGTTACATGAAAGTGCAAGTGATAGTGAAGATGAACATGAAGCAAATTTTAGCAGATTATCACCTACAAAAGGATATTAAGGAGAATACCACATTGGAATTAACTCCATGGTCATCCATGAAGATGAAGTAAACTTCTAAACTTGAATCATTTTCCTTGATGAATTAGAAAGTATATATGTAGATTTAGGCTTTGAAAGACAGATACAAGGAGATAAGGAAGGAGCTATTGAAAGTAACCAATGAATCCTCCAAGTTGAAAGATGAGAACTGTAAGCTTAAGAATAATCAATGCACCATTTAAGAAAGGTTAAGGCAGAGAACAATGCCCTAAGATAGACCTTAACCTCCACCTTTTATAGAATGAAACCAAAGAATAAAGGTGTTCAATAAGACAAGAAAAAGAACTACAATTTTGGAAGAAAACAAAATAAAAGACCAAACTAACCTTAATTTGGATTCCTAAGGCAATTGCAAAAGTAGCAAATGCAATACAATCTCCTAAAATTAGAATAGTGGCACCCAAAGACTAAAGGGTACCAAAATTTAATGCCACTAACCTACCTGGACCCATTCTCAAATGGGGTACCGAAGATTAAAGCCCGACCTTGTCATTGTAGGTGTGTCTGAGAGCCACAGGAAGCAGTATATGGTACATTGACAGTGGTTACTAAAGACATATGACAAGGGAGAAGGAGTTGTTCATTGAGTTAAAAGAAAGACATGGTGGAACAGTAACCTTTAAAGATAATGAGAAAGGTAGAGTGATTGAGATTGGTAAGGTCAGACAATCACATTCTATTATTATTTCAGATGTACTTCTAGTTGAGAGACAAAAGCATAATCTTCTAAGTGTTAGTCAATTTTGTGATAGTGGTTACAAAATTATGTTTGAATTTTACATTTGTTTAGTCCTAGATTAGAGTGACTCAATTGTAATTCTAGGCAAAAGGCATGAAAATGTGTATATAGTAGACTTATTTGATATCCAAGCTAAATGTCTTATTAGTCACGATGAGTCCCTATTATGGCATAGAGGACTAAGTCATACTAACAAAGATGTGATAGAAAGACTGTACAGAAAGGATCTTGTAGTTGGCTTACCTGAACTAAAATTTGACAAAGAACAATTGCGTGATGCATATCTGAAAGGAAAACATGCAAAAGAATCTTTCAAGCCAAATAAGGAAGTACACACAACTAGACCACTTCAATTGCTACATATGGACTTAGTTCAACCAACTAGAAATAAGAGTCTAGGAGGGAAACATTATGCATATGTCATTATTGAAGACTATAGTAGATATACCTACGTAATATTTCTTTTATCCAAGGATGAGGCTTTCTCATTCTTTAAAATCTTTCTCAAGCGAGTATAAAATGAACAAAGATCTCATATTATTGCTATTAAGAGTAATCATAGTGGAGAATTTGAAAACCATAAGTTCACAGCTTACTTTCAAAAATAATGGTATCTTTCAAACTTTCTCTATACCAAGAACACCTTAGCAGAATAGGGAAGAATAGAATCTTACAAGAAATGACAAGGACCATGTTGAGTAAATATAATCTACCATAATACTTTTGGGCTAAAGTTATGAATACTGCCAATTTTATTATAAATAGAATTCATACTAGGCCAATACTCAACAAAACTCCATTTGAGATATATTATGACAAAATGCCTAACATATCATTTTTTCATATTTTTGGCTGTAAAAATATTTTATTCTCAATAATGGAAAGGGAAACATTGAAAATTTTGATAGTAAATCTGATGAAGGAATATTTTTTGGCTATTCCATTGTTAGTAAAGCTTTTAGAATTTATAATTTGAGTAATAGAACTATAGAAGAATCTATTTGTGTCAAATTTGATGAATATTTTAATTGTTTGAAAAGACCAAAAAATCTTGATGATGAAGCAGAAAAACTTACAATTGATATGGATATAATAAACTTGCAAAATCAAGACAAACAAACTTTACAAATATAAATAATAAGGGATGGAGTTGACAGACAACTTGAATCATCTACTAGTGAGGTATACAAAGAAGGTAACTCTTTTTTTCTTAAAGATTGGAGATTCATGCATAATCATCCTAAAAACTAAGTAATTGGTGATGTGTACGATAAATTTAGAACTGATTATTGTATCACCAAATATGTGGTAATTTTGCCTTTATCTCTCAAATAGAACCAACTTGCATAGACCATGCATTAAAAGATGAGAACTAAATTTTAACTATGCAAGAGGAACTAGACCAATTTAAAAGAAATAATATGTGGACTTTAGTTTCAAGACCAAACCACCAATCAATTATAGGAATCAAATGGTTCTTTATGAACAAACTTGATGAATTTGGATTGGTAGTTAGAAACAAGGTAAGACTAGTAGCAAAGGGGTACTGTCAAAAAGAAGAAATTAATTTTGATGAATCATATGCCCTTGTTGCTAGTATAGAAGCCATAAGAATGTTGTTGGCATTCGTGTCTTTCTTGAATTTTAAACTCTGCCAGATGGATGTCAAATTTGCATTTTTGAATGGTTTTAGTAATGAAGAAGTATATGTGGAACAACCCCCTAGGTTTGAAGACCCTTATGATCCTAACCATGTCTTCAAGCTCAAGAAAGCCCTCTATGGATTAAAGTAAGCTTCTACAGCATGGTATGAAAGGCTAAGTAAATTTTTGATTGAAAAAGAATTCTCAAGGGGTAAAGTAGACACAACTCTCTTGATTAAGCATGCTATGAAAGACATTTTCATTATGCAAATATATGTTGATGACATTGTATTTGGAGCCACTAATGAAAATCTTTGTCAAGAATTTTCTAAGATTTTGTAGAGAGAATTTGAAATGAATTTGATGAGAGAATTAAACTTCTTCTTGGAACTACAAATAAAGCAAACAAAGGAAGAAAATTTCATCCACCAAGATAAATACATAAAGGAACTGTTAAAGAAATTCAATCTTAAAGATGGAAGAAAATATGGAACTCCGATAAGTACTGTTGATCTTGTTCAGTTGGTGACTCAAGAGTGGGGGTAAATTGAGTATTTAAAATTTTTGGCCAGATAATGATTGCAAAGATAAAGAAATGACTGATAACACAATGCACTTCAATTGGTATTTTTATAGTAGTTCAGCCCTTTACTTGGATTCCTACTCCACTTCTCTGAGTTAGCCTTTTCTACTAAACTCAAGTTCCACTAACACCTTCTTTGATTAGTAACCTCCTAATCAAAAAATTACACTTGTTGGTTTTTAAGCTCACCAACTAACTTATATAAATACAAAGCAAGTATCCTACTTGCTTTCACTGTACAAAAGTGAGTCCTTGACTTGCAGAAATATATAGAAATAAATGTGTACAAATATTAATGCCTCTAGCAGGCTGATTTTGTAAGAAATTCAAAAATAATAAACATAATTGATATAATAGTAAAGTAGTAAGATTCAATCTCCAAAAGTAGTCGAATGTATGACTTTGAATGCTTCTTTGAATGAACTATAGTAGAGTTGAAATTGCGGAAGAAAAGCCTTAAAGACTTAGTAAATGCTCTCTTTTGTTTCTTAGAATTATCTCCTTGATTTCTTCATTCTTAGTTAACTTCTTTTATATTAAAATCTTTGACTTTCTCTGTTGTGGTAGATGAGAAACATTCAAATTTATGACCGTTGTACTTTTCAGCGAGGTTTTGGAGGCTATGAATTAGCTTTAGATCCTCTAAGCTTTTAAGTGATTGGTTGTTTGTTTGCACACTTCACACATAACCATCTCTTTGGATGCTTCAAAGAGATGTTTTGGAGGCTCCGTAACGGCACGACAGAAGCGACTCGTGTCGGATGTAATGATGGCTGACTCTGAAGTTCTAGTTTGTCTCCAAAGTATTTTATCTGTTACTCTAAAGGAGCTGACTCCAAATATAACTGCTTCTCTTACTCCAAAGTATTTTACTTGGTCCCGAAGTTCATTTCCTCTAACTCTAATGAGTTATATTCTCTGAAGAGTATCCCGTTAACTCCAAGGACTCTTATCATTATCTCTGAAGCACCTTGTCAACTCCAAAGTTCCTTGACTCAATTCCAAAGTGCTTGACTTAACTCCGAAGTTTGTGAGCCCATGACTCCGAAGTGCTTTCACTGACTCTAAAGTTTCTGAGCTTGTGACTCCGAAGCAATTCAATTGACTCTGAAGGATGTGAGCTTATGACTCCAAAGTTATTTAATCACTATGAAGGTATTTTTCTCTGTCTCCAAAGTGCTCTAGTAGCTCCGAAATGCTTGTCTTGGCTCTGAAGCATTTTCGCTAAATCCGAAGCTTGTGACTTTGTGACTCCAAAGATATTTTCCTTTTTCCCCAAAATGCTTCAATGGTGGCTCCGAAGGATTATCTTCTTGTCTCTGAAGTGTTTGAGCAACCCCGAAGGGATGAATTTTTAAACCCAAATTGACCCTGAAGTTCCCTTAACAACTCTGAACTTATGTTTTCTTCTTTTAAGTATATTTGTAATTTATATACTTAGTTTTCTTTGAGCATTTACTTAGTTTCTTCCTTTGATCATCATAAAGATTATTCTCAAGATTAGTTTGAAAAAATATTCTTGCAAAATGCTTGAGAATGAATTGTTAGTACCTTAATGTTTCACTCATGTCTTTACTCATCATCAAAACATGATTGATTAAGAATGTTCATCATCAAAATCAAGCCATTTAAGAGTGTATGTTCAACATTCTCTCCATTTTTTATGATGAAAAAACATCAAGTGACATACCCTTCAAAAATTTGTCTAACAATGAATTTAAAGATATGAGTTTTAATAAAATTTCACTAATTTAATGCAACTCCCCCTGAATGGGTGCACTATATTTCATACATTTTAGTACATTTCCCCCCTTTTTTCATAATCAAAAATGTTGAAAGAAATAAAAAAATGGTTTCACATAGTCTGGAATGAAACATTACAAAACATGACCAAAATTACATACAAAATGGATGTCTATCAAAAAATACATATTGCAAGAGAATTACATATAGAATTACATACATCAGTCAAAGAAAGTTATAAAGGGGAATGAATGTGCAGATAAAATAGAATTAGTGAAATGATCTGGGTTTTCTCTTATAAGTTTTAGGGAAAAAGTCTTTGTGAGGGGGAAGAGGAGGCTTGGATTGTGAGGGTGAAGGTGTAAGAGAGGACTTGGATGGTTTAGAGGTGGAATGCTTAGTTCTTTTGGGTGGACGAGGTGGAATAAAAAATGAATCTTTTAAAACTGCAAATGGAGGTTCATGAGTATATGTGATGAATCCACAGTTAGTGACAAGTATGAAATCAATGCAGTCTCTAAAGGTTGGGTCTAGTAACTCAGGAAAGCATGCAGGTGTCCCCTTTAAGAGAGCTTCTATGTTGACATTCATCCTTGTAGCATATTCTTGATAAGTCATGGTTATGCAAGAGAGAGGTGCCATTTTATGTTTCTTTGGAGGTGAAATTCTTAGCTTCCTCTTGGGTTTAGAAGAAGATGGCTAAGATGAAGATGACGGTTGGGGTAGAAATTTTGGTTTTGGGATAGCAGGGGGTTTTCTTGTGGTTTTGACTTTGGTAGAAAAGAGTGAAGTAGGTTCAAGTGAAGTGGATGGTTGAGAGTAACTTGTCCTAAGTCTATATTGGATAGATGTGTCAAAAAGCTAAGAATATGGAGGAGGAAGATTATCAACAACTTCTTGAAGATTGGTATTTGAGTAGAATGAGAACTCTTCCCTAGTAATGAAAATGTTATTGAAAGGTCCTAAGGGAGATGGAAATGAACTTCTAAGTTTTGTAGATTTTGAAAGTGAGTAAAGAAGTTTCTCAGAGTATCTTTGAATTATTGACTCTTTATAAGGAATTTGAATTTTGTGACCTTTGGGAGTCAATGGTGGATTAGGAAGAAGTTGAATCCAAGACAGAATGTTAGGATCTATGAGTTCTGTGAATGATAATTCCTGAGGGGATAGAACGAGGGATTGAGAAAGAAACATCCTAGCAATTTTAGAGTTGATTTCTTATCTGATTCTAAACTCAGAATTTGTTATCCTGGTTGGATTTAAGATACAAATAAGAATGTCAAGATTATCATCTTACTTTGGAGGATATTATGGAGGAGTTTGTGGAGGGGTTGGTGGAGGAGTGGGAGGTCTTCTCCATTCTAGACAAATTGAAGGTGTCTTCCATTCTGGAGGAATTTCTTCAATCCATTTAGGAATGAGTTCACTTGATAGAAAGAGATCCTTTATAGTCCAATCTAGCCATATTGCTAGCCCTAGGGGAAGGAAATGAATTCCATGAAATGGAGCTGTGAAGTATTTCTTATGTCTAACAATGGCTCTATGAGGATTGGAAAGGCAATCCTCAGGCAGGTTTTAAAAGACTTTAGTGGTAGGAACTGATGGTGGCTATGTTGGAGGAGGGGAAGAGGTGATTTTAGTAGGTTGACTCATAGGTTAAGCAACCTCTGGAATTATAGGAGATGATGGGTGAGTAGAGGGTGTGGGGGAAGACATCACTGTGATGGGAGAATTAGTTCTAAATGGAGATAAGTGAGGTGGAGGTGAAGAGAAATGAGTTGGGAGTGGAGAGCAATGAGGATGATAAGTTTGATCTCTAAATAAATCTGCTAGTGAACATAAAGTGTTAAGTCTTTGATCAATCTTATTAGCTCTTAAGATAAGAGATGACGTAGCATAATTGAGTCTTTGATCAAATCTATTCATCTGAAGAGCTAGAGTTGACAAAAGGTTTTCAATGTTCTCAAGTCTGTTTTCTAGATGGTGTGGAATGGGTTGAGTAGTGGGGATTGATGAGGTGGTTGGTATGGATGGTTGTTGAGTGGCTCTTATGGGAGATGGGGATCTGATGGGTGTGAAGGAGGTAGGGGTTGCTGCTATTGCTGTTTCATGCTCTTCTCTCAAAATTTCTTCTGACTCCTCTATTTTGACATTTCTTGCTACTTGCCTTGGAGTCTCTCTTGTCTCTTGTGCCAAGTTTTCTTCTCTTTCTTTTCTCTCTTCTTCTACTACTTCATGCTTTGGTTCGGATCTCTTTAGTTATACTACTTTGCTTGGCTTTTCATTGATCCAGCCTTGTGAGGTTTGCTTGAAACCTATTCTTTTGAAGGTCTTCTCATCAATCGTGTCTGAGTCTCTTGGGGGTTCTCTTTATTCCTTAAACAAACTAATTCCTGCTTCCTGTATTAGTTTAGTCAGAGCCATTTCATAAGTGAGAGAGAATCTTGAGGTGCTCTTAACTAAATAGATATGATATGACATTATCTTTGCTAGATCCACTTTCTTTCTATTCTTCAAAGCCCACATTATTCTTCCATCCTTTTCTGATATATCTCCTATGGCTCCTTTTCTTGGATACACATTATTAATCACAATCATGTAAGCTAATTTAAGACTTAAGCTTAAATGACTAGAGTGAGGATAATTCTCTCTCATCTATTTCTGTTCCTACCAAATCTGAAAACAATTATTGTTTGGTAGGCCACTTTGGTTCATCTTCTATCAGAGGAAGATTGAAACATCTTCTCAAATTTTCAATGGAGATATCAATTTTCACTTTTCTTTGACTTTTCTATTCTAAAGTTGATATTGCAGATTAGGGCTCTATAAAACTCTACATTCCCACCCTAGGCGTTTTAACCATACCATCCCGGGGCTAATATGAGACGCTACCATCTTATATTCTAGAGAAGAATCCTATCAAAAATTCAATAGAGTCCCCCTTAAAATATAAGGCATTTGTAGCTGATATACATATGTAATATCACATACAATTAATAATCATGCAATATCAAACATCAATTACATTTAAATACTAAACACCAAACCCATACTCACAGCTCCGCCCAAAATCAGAACAGGGTCATGATGGCAATCACATAACTATAATTATAGATATATCACTATGACATGCTTACACTATACAATATACATCATTTTAATCTTATTACAAAAACTTAATTACACTTTTAATTTACAAAGATGTAATATTAAGGGAATCCAATCCCTTTACCATTTCATAATTAAAATATCTTCAAATCTGGATTAACAGCCCTAATCCACAGTTGGGATTCTTTACTTGTCCTGTCAGCTAAAAAAAAATATTAAGAAGGGGTAAGTCCGGGCCAACTCAGTAAGTAGGTGTATAACAAAGTATAAACAACAAGAGGGATCCATCAGGCATCCCAAAAGTATATTTAGCACGAATACAATCTCAATTTTTTATTTTTATGTCATCTAGGCATAAATACATTAAGTGCAACTCATAGCTGAATATATCAAATCACAATCATGATATTACAAGAATACAATATAATCTAAGAAGTATTGCATTACATAGCAATTTAATAAATAATTAAATCACATCATAACACATCCAATTCATACATCTTGGGATCTTCACTACTCCCAATTCACATATGCATTCACAATACCCTATAATAATTCCTGGGATATTCACTGTCCCGAACATTCTACACTTATAAGCATACTTTATAAACACAAAGATCATGGGATAGCCATTATCTCCATTCACTCATACATGTTTGCATGCATAAACATGAAATCCATCTTAGTCCATACAAAAGAATCATGATAATACATCTTAATATTTAACACATATACATAAATACATAATAAACAACAATTCACGGGATATCTACTATCCCTAACAATCATTTCATCCATGTCTGTTTGCAAACATATGGGATAGACACTATCCCCATCCATTTTAAACGTTCACACATTGAAAATAATCACACCTACTTATCTTAAAGTAGAACACTTTCATAAGCCTTCAATCTTAGCCTTCAATTCAATTATTTAAGTTCAACATCCTTGCCCCATGGGGCTTACATACATAGCAATTCAATTTACACATAAATTTTCCATGAAAACATTTCATCGTGCATTTACATCTACTAACAATCTATTTCCCCATATAATTAACACTTCAGCCCCATCATAATAAACATAATTAATGGTTAATTTAATAACATAAATCATGCAATTCCATCTCACTTTCAAACAGCCCATTCATTTAGTCATTTTGTCAAACACAAAATATGCATTTCTAAATTGTGTAGTTTAGCAACATAGCACATATAAACTTCATTTTCTTTCTTATACATTTAATTCATAACATAATCATCACCATAATTACATCATAATCATGCTAATTTGGCCACAAAATTAATTTAAAATAACCCTTGCATCATTGCATTCTGAAACAACGCTCACTTAAACTTTTCCACAAACAAGTTGTAGACATGACTTGAAGCTTAATTCCCATCCATTCTAACTAATCTCTAACCTAATTAGCATTGTGAAAACACCATTTCATCACTAATTAACAAGGTTTCATGCTTAAATAGATTATGTAATTAAGTTCATGTCGCAAACAGTCCATTCTTGCATTTCAACATACATATTGCATCTCAGCAAACATCGTGAGCATACATGCTTGAAATTCAATTTTTTCATCTTCATTAAACTATTATTTAGCATAAAATTAACCATTATTTAATGATTAATCACCTCTAAACATATTCTTAAACCTTAATCATGTCCAAATAGTTTGTGTTTTAAGGCTTTATGTTACAACTTCTCTTTTTAACATTAAAACAAACATATAGCATGCATATGTTCAATCTGAAATTTTTCCATCAATATTAAGCTATAAATCATCATAAATTAGCATAAAATAGTCAAAAATTATCTTCCCTTGATAACCAAATTCATTTAAATAGATCATGACACCCAAATCAATGTCCAAATCATGCATCTTCACCCTCCGTCATGTCTTTCTTGCTATCCACTTTTGTGGACAGTAATATGGGCCTTTAATCATGCCCAAATCATCTTATTTACCCTCCTAATTTTATCACAGTCCATTTCTCCATCTTGTTCCTAAAATTTCAGCAAGGTTCCCATCCCTAATCATCCCCAAATGATCAACAAAAT
The DNA here is from genome assembly GCA_036873735.1 of Pouteria campechiana. Lineage (NCBI taxonomy): Eukaryota > Viridiplantae > Streptophyta > Magnoliopsida > Ericales > Sapotaceae > Pouteria > Pouteria campechiana. The sequence goes on along the minus strand of JAYJMB010058353.1, from coordinate 7,231 downwards.
GGCCTAATCATGCATATACCAAAAATTGAGTTGGGGAAATGAGTTTACCTTCACTCTTTTGATGAAATCAAGCTATTCCTTTGATTCTCCTCTCAAATCAGAAAGGACTCTCATATATCAGCAACTTCTTGTTGAGTAATAACATCCCAAAGGATAAAAATGGGGTGGAAATGATCTCTCCTTTGCTTGAGAATTTTTCCCAAGCAATTTCATTGGGATTTGATGGAAGATGGGGCATGAGAAGAGAGGGAGAAAATGGTTTGGAGATATCTCTTACTTAGGGTTATTTAGATTTAGACTTGGTGCTCTACAAGGATATGCCACACTATGCAAGCACAACTCTATTTAATCTCGTTCTTAATTTTTCACCAGATACAGCCTCAGTAATTGGAGTATATCTTTTTCATATGATACCAAAATGACATAATTTTTAATAAATTGAAAATATAACTTCAATTCATACAACTTTTGTGTTAACAAAATTTTCTAGATCATCCCAAAAATATGTCAAAAAATTAATTAAAGTGGCCCAATAATTCTCACTGTTCCTTTTTAGCTGTTTAGAATGGTCTCGTTGTTTTGATCATAATTTCTTCAACTGATATCGACATTATGTGATTATTGATTCTTTGGAAAGATAATTTTAAGATATAAAACTTTTATGTTGAACACTTATTGTAATTCATCCATTATCTATGTCAAAAAAATTAAACATAAATGACCCATTTTTCAAACTCAAAATTTTCTTAAAATACACTTATACAGTTTTAAGTTTTTCTCAATCTTTCCTTTATTTAATATCATTCCTTTCAAATAATTTTTATATGATTTTACTACATATATTGTACCCACAAAATGTAATAATTTTCTTACATAATTAAAATGACATCATGTAATTATTAAGACATATACACATTAATTTCCATCTTAAATTATGCATCATGTCAAAAAATTTTCTAAACTTCTCATGCATTTACTCATGCGTTAAAATCATAATTTTTCTCATTAATTAATCATCAAATACCCAACATTTGGGTTTATCAACTACAACTTAATCATAATATTATTTTTACATGTGCATATTAAATTCAACATGCACCATTTTATATTGAATTTACAAATTTTCCTACTCCAAATTAAATTTTCAATTTTACTTACTGTAAAAAATTCAGAATCACAACTTTTTAATAATAATCTATAATTTAACACCACCAGGTGTTACAGGCTCTCATAAGTCTTGGATAAAAGTGGTCTTTGAAACTTACATATTCCATCCATCCTTGGTATCTAAACCAATCACATACTTCTAATCTCATACCACTGTCTTTGAAAATATTAAAGTTAAAAACTCTCCCTTTTATGATTTTTCTATCATAGTATCTTTCCATGTACCTAGAGTAATCAGGCTCACTATTGAGAAATGTTACCTCAAGTGTATTGGTTTCATGTTTAACTCTGTTGGTTGCTCTCTGTTCCGGATACTCTTCTCTTTCCTTCCTTTTTCCATCTGTTGAGTTGGTGGTTCCCTTTGTTCTCACTATTTCAGTAGAAGAGGATTGGGTTTTGAATGCTATGAGTGTTTTTAGACTAAGATGAGAAAAAATAATGGAGAAAATGCGACTGAAGGATTGGTTGAATTGAGGAGTTTGAATTAAGCGGGAAGATGGAGGGTTTTCTTTGAAAGGGAGTTTTTAGATGCTCAAAGAATCAAGATTTTAGGTTTTCAGAGGTTTTAGAATAGTTAAATAGAGATCAAGGTTAAAGCTTCTCTGAAAAACATTTTTGGAGGATCCAAAATGAATATGTGCGATCTTTGGAGGCAACATATCTATTTTGCTTTGGTGACTTCAAAGTTTTACTCCAGAGGTAATGTAGCCCATCGGAGGCTATGAAATAGTCATGTAAGAAAATGGACTTCGACGGCTCCAAAATTTTATTTCAGAAGTTGTGAAATAGATTGTTGAATTGTTGTCTAAGTTAAGATCAATTTTTGAAGGTTCCGAGATTTTATTTTCGAAGGCATGATTGATTTTCAAAGGGCCCGAAGTATATTTCGGAGGCTCCAAAAGTGATGCCACTTTTCATATTTGTTCTTTTGTAGATTTTTCAACAAAATATTCAATAAGGAACATATGCATCATCATATAGATATTCTATTAATTTCAAGTTAAGTATTTGGATCTAAAATAACTATTTCTCTTCTTAACTTACTAAATCTACCTTCTAGAAGAGGTTTAGTAAAGATGTCTGCTAATTGATTTTTGGTTGGCACAAATTCTAAACATATGTTATGATTTTGAATATGATCTCTGATAAAGTGGTGCCTAATTTCTGTATGCTTTGTTTTGGAATGCAAAACTGGATTATAGGTCAGACTTATGTTACTTGTGCTGTCACATCTTATAGGTATATCAACAAAGTTAAGACCAATATCACTTAATTGTTATTTCATCTAAAGGATCTGAGTGCAGTAACTACCAACTGCTACATATTTTGCTTCAGCAGTTGATAGTGCAATAGATGTCTATTTCTTGAAAAACCATGATATGATCATACTTTCTAGAAACTAACAAGATCTTGAGGTACTCTTTCTGTCTACTTTATATCTAGTAAAGTCTGCATCCGAGTACCCTACCAAATTAAAATTAGATACTTTTGGATACCACAAACCGAGGCTTGGTGTGTCTAACAGATATCTAAAGATTCTCTTTACAACATTTAGGTGTGACTCTTTGAGATCTAACCAAAATTTAGCACACATGCAAACAGTAAACATTATATTGGGTCTACTTATAGTCAAATATAATAATGATCCCATCATGCTTTTATAGAGTTTGTTATATACCGATTTACCTCTTTCATCTTTGTTCATCTTTATTGAAGTGCTTATTAGTGTTCCATATCTTTTATCATCTTCAATGTTGAATTTCTTTAGATGTTCTTTTTTATATTTTACTTGGTGGATGAAAATTACTTCTTCTTGTTTGATTTGTAGTCCCAAGAAGAAGTTAAGTTCACTCATCAAGCTCATTTCAAATTCTCCCTGCATAGTCTTAGAAAAATCTTGGTAAAAGTTTTCATTAGTTGCACCAATCACTATATCATCAACATAAATTTGAACTATAAGTATATCTTTATTTGCATGCTTAATAAATAGAGTGGTATCCACTTTACCCCTTGAAAAACCTTTTTAGAAATTTACTTAGCCTCTTATACCAAGCTTTAGGAGCCTATTTCAAACCATAGAGGGCTTTCTTGAGCTTTAATACATGATTTATAAAATGAGGATCTTCAAACCTAGGAGGTTTTTCCACATATACCTCTTCATTAATGAAACCATTCAAGAATGCACTCTTTACACCCATTTGATATAGTTTAAAATCCATATATGATGCAAATGCAAGAAGCATTCTAATGGCTTCAATCCTTGCAATAGGGCCATAGGATTTTTCAAAGACAATACCTTCTTCTTGACAATATTCCTTTGCAACTAATGTTGCTTTATTTCTCACCACAATTCTTGATTCATCCAGCTTGTTCCTAAAGATCCATTTTGTTCCTATAACAGATTGATAGTTTAGTCTTGGAACAATAGTCTACACATCTTCTTTTAAATTCATTCAATTTCTTGTCTTCTAATTCTTGGTCTATGCAAGTTGGTTCTAATTGACAAATGAAAGCAAAATTGACATATATTTGGTGATAAGATGATCTAGTTCTGACTTTATTGAACACATCACCAATTATCTAGTTTTTAAGATGAGCATGCATAAACCTCTAATCTTTGGGAAGAGATGAGTTACCTTCCTCATTTACTTCTATTGTGGATGGTTCGGCTTCATTCATTGTTGTCTCTGATAATGGAACTTCTACTTATTTATCTTGTAATCTTAGTTTTTACACACTTGTTGAAAGATTATTTGTCTCATAATTAAAATCACTATTTCTTTTCATGGAATTAGTATGTTCATCAAATTTGACATAGGTGAATTCCTCTACAATCTTAAGTCTCAAGTTATACACTCTAAATGCCATGCTAATAATAAAATAACTCAAAAATATTCTTTAATAATATCTGCTATCAAATTTTTCAAGGTTTTCTTTATCATTATTAAAAATAAAGCATTTACAACCAAAAGTATGAAAATAAGAGATATTTGGTTTCTTGCCATAGTATAATTCAAACAGAATTTTGTTGAGTATGGACCTAACAAAGATTCTATTAATAATGTAGCATGCGGTGTTTATTGCTTTAGCCCAAAAATATTGTGGGAGGCTATATTTTTTCAACATTGTCCTTGCCATCTCTTGCAAGGATCTATTCTTTCTTTCTACTACTCCATTTTGTTGAGGTGTTTTTGGTGTAAAGAAAGTTTGAAGAATTTTATTATTTTCACAAAAATCAGTGAATCTATGATTTTCAAACTCTCCACCATGATCACTCCTTATGGTAACAATGTGAGAGCTTTGTTCATTTTGTACACATTTGGTAAATACTTTAAAGAATGAAAAAACTTCATCTTTCGATGCTAGAAATATTACTAAAGTAAATCTACTATAGTCATCTATAATGACATATACATAATGTTTCCCTCTAAGACTTCTAGTTCTTGTTGGTCCAACTAAATCCATATGTAGCAACTGAAGGGGTTTAGTTGTTATACTTCTTCGTTTGACTTAAATGATTCTTTTACTTGCCTACCTTTCATGCAAATATCACACAACTAATTGTCAAACTTGAGTTTTTGTAAGCCAACAACTAGATCTTTATTATATAATCTTTCAATCAGATTTTTGTTGGCATCTCCTAGTCTTCTGTGCCATAACATGGATTCATTGTCATTCACAATATGATACTTAACTTGAATATCAGAAAGATCAACCAAATATATATTTCTATGTCTTCTATCATATACTATAACAGATTGAGACTTATACAATACAGAACAAAATTGAGATTCAAACACAACTTTGTAGCCTTTGTCATAGAACTGACTTATGCTAGGAAGACTATATTTCCATCCTTCTACTAGAAGTACATCTGAAATCGTAGTAGATAGTGGTTGGTCGACCTTACCAATCCCAACAACTCTACCTTTACCATCATCACCAAAGGTTACTATTTCACCAGATTTTATTTTTAGCTCCATGAACAACTCCCTATTCCCTATCATGTGCCTTGAGCAACAACTATCAATATACCACATGCTGCTCTTTGTGGTTCCCAAGCACACCTGCATGGATAAAGTTAAATCTTAACTTTTAGTACCCATTTGGGAATGGGTCTAGGTGGGTTAGTTGCAGATAGTTGTGGTACCCATTGTCTCTTGGGTAATACTATTTTAACTAAAGGAGTTTGGGTTGCATTTAATACATTTGTAATTGTCTTTGGAACCCAAATCGTAGTCTATTTAGGCTCAAATTTTCTGTGTTGTTATTGTCCACTTCTTTTCTTTGGTTTCATTCTTAACAGAGTAGAAGTCAGTGTTTTCTTTAGAGCATTATTCTCAACTACTACTTGCTTAAGTATACTATTAGTGTTATTGTTACTCTCGAGCTTAGAATTTTCTTCCTTCATTTTGGAGTATTCATTCATAATTCTTTTGAGCTCCTTTTCAGTATCTTTGTACTTCTCTTTCAAAGTTATAAAATCTAAATATAATTCTTCTAACATTTTTTTATGACTAGGAGTTTCAGAATCTAAATTTACCTACTCTTCATGGATTGCCATGAAGCTTATTCCCATATGAAGTTCATCTTGAGTACTTCTGTTTTGAGAGCATTGGCTTATTTGAGCTTCATGTTTTCTTCATCTTCACTTTCACTGTCACCTATTATGTTCTTTAGCATCTCCTATGCTGCTAAAGCTTTCATTTTCTTTTGAAATTTTTTGCTCGTTCTGTTGTTGTTGTTATTATTGTCGTTATTGTTCTTTATGTCAAAGTATGAGTTATACGTATTCTTTTGTTGATCATTTTGTCTCTTGTCGAGTTCTAGATAGTCAAACTTCATATGTCCAGGTTTTCCATAATTTTGTGGGTAGTTCCTTCTTCCTATCATTTCTTTTAAAATTATTCCTTGAACTGTTTCCAAACTTTTTCTTCTTTAACATGAATTTGAATCTTCTTGTAATCATTGTCATCTCCTTATCTTCATCTCCATTTATGGATGTATTAGTTTGAGATTCGTCATTCTCTAACTCAGCTTTAAGAGCAATTGCTTTCTTGCCCTTTGGTTCTTCTATATTTTTCTACTTCATTAACACCTCATGAGTCATAAGAGAACCCATAAGCTCTTCTAGACTCATCATGTCTAGATTCCTTACTTCCTGGATTGCTATCACTTTGGGCATCCATTACTTTGATAAGGATCTTAGAATTTTCCTTACCATTTTGGGATCTGCATACTTTTCTCCTAGATTTTTTAGCTTGTTTGTTATCTTTTGAAATCTTTCGAACATCTAAGATTGACTCTGTCTCCTTCATGTTGAAAGCTTCATATTCTTGCATAAGAAGAGTTATCTTAGTTTCTCTTACTTGTTTTGTACCTTCGTGCGGAACCTCTAGTTTGTCCCAGATTTCCTTTACTGTGTCACAGGAAGATATTTTATCAAACTTAGATGATGTAAGAGCACAGTAAATGTAGTTTTTTACCTTAGCGTCTTTTTCAACTGCTAAAATGTCCTCAACAATGTATTTATCTTTAGTGTTTTGGACAATCATTCTATCTTTGATGGTTTTTCATAGCTGATAGTATGAGATAATTAAGAAGTTTTTCATTCTCATCTTCCAATATCCATAATTTGTACCATCAAATAATAGAGGTCTGGAAGTAGATTGGCCTTCAGCAGAAGTGTTGTGGAAATAGCTGCCATAGAGATCTCTTCACAAGTTATATGAATGGAATAGTAAGGTATAACTGTTGAAGCCTGCTCTGATACAAATTGTTGATCCTGTTCAGTTGATGACTCAAGAGGGGGGTTAATTATAAAGAGTAAAGATAAAGAAAAGACTGATAACACAATGCACTTAGATTGTGTTTGATCGAAAGATCGGGCACAAGAAATGATGAGGAAGAAATAAATGCAAATGGAACGACGTGACCGGAATTGGCCGCCTTTGGAATATACCAAAGGATTTTTCCATTATTATTAATTTTTCCTCAAATTAATTACACTTGCTGTGTACATCAGAAAAATTATGTGTTCACATCCCAGACCACAAGTGGTCCT
>JAYJMB010058342.1:0-11001 GCA_036873735.1 Pouteria campechiana | reverse complement strand
CCTCATTGGTGGTTTATCAGATCAACAAGGTGGCTTGCATTTGTTTGACAGGTTCTAAGTCACCACTTCAGCATCTTAGATAAGAACATCTGGGAGTGCTCTGGGAATTTCCACATCCAAAATATTCGGCATCGATCTTTTCCCAAGCATAGAAATGCTGATGAATTTTGTGCAGACCTCTTAATTGTCACTGGACTTGTGTTTTCATTTGAACATGGGGAAAAGGGGAGGATTGGAGCCTTTTCCAAGTGTTAACATTCACTTCCAATGGGTGAGGCATCAGATAATTAAATAAATGGCCGTGCAAAAATTGACTAAAAATCCGCATTTAGTGAATTCTGCAACAATTTTGTGAGCCAAATTTGACAGACCACCACCTAGCAATAAACACATTGGGTCACATCCACTAGCTAAACTACTAAATAAACAGTCGAACCTGTTCATCTATTTGAAGCATGGATAGGTTCGTTGGAATATGCAATAATCTGGTGGGCAACATATCAAAGCTGGGCACTTTCCATCGTGGGTTCTTCAATTTTTGGAATACTAGTTTTAAGTCTCAAGCCCATCAAGTGGGCTACCACAGATGAATTCCACAGTGGGAGGAGATTCCGCAAATACTATGCCTAATGTGCAGCAACCACTGCCTATTCGTGGGTACGTTAGCTCAAAAGCCCCCATCAGAACAACCCACACCACTTCTTCATCAACGATAGAGAAGCAACAGCTTAACATGTTCCATGAAATTGAAGGCCAAACCAAACTTGCAAGTTGCAACCGCATCCAGACAGTTTGGACCGAGACTTGGCCAAGAAGGGAGGCACGTGCCATGGCTCACACGTGAGATAGTTGGATCCAAGATGACACCTCGTTAATCACGTGGACCACAGTTTAAGCTGCTCGTGAACCGTTGGTCTTTTTACACAGGCACTGACGGACATCGACTGGGTAATCACCTGACAACACGTGCGCCGCTATTCGAAGATGTCGCAAGTGCGGGTAATTTAACGAGTTGGGCCGAGGCCCAGATCCACTCAAAATGAACCAATCCAAGACCAGGAGAGAGAACCATACCTGGACGGAAACTTGCAATTTCCATGACCTGCGGCAGACGAAAAACCAAACACAAGCCGATCAGATTCCAGCTTCCCAACACCAGATCAGTTCCCAGAAAAGTCTATAGAGAAAGAGGAATTACTGGGATTCAAGGACGTGAGTGCGGCAGAACCACCGAAATCGCAGCTGTCTTTGGTGAGTCCGTTCTTCAGGAAGTAGTCGTTGAAAGCGTAGGAAGCGTGGGATTGGATGTCCTGCGGCTCGAAGCATGGCCCGCCTTGCTGGATGGCACTGCAATCCGCCTTTCCGACTCCGCACACCCAGTCCAGAGCCGACTGCAGCGCCGCGTCCTCGGCGTTGTTCTTCGCCACGCACCACAGCTCCGACGCTTTGGACGTAGATTTCAGGGCCGCTCTCCTCCCCGCCACCGCCTGGAGATTTGCACCATTGGCACGGCTTTGTAGGGCTTCCGAAGATATCGCCAGCAGGGAGAAGGAGAAGACGATGAAGAAGGGGACAAAAGATTGGAGCTTTTCTGCCATTGCAGTGTTTTCTCCCTCCTTTTATCGGGAGATTTTGGGGAAAAGCAAATCGAAGTTGGGGAAGGGCGTTGCTTGAATTTTTATTTGAGTATTGACGGAGGGAGAACTTTAAGGCGGGGAAACGAACAGATCTCAAAATGTGTGCGCAGGTATCCGTTGGAGACTAACGTGCTCTGCTGCCCGTCGCAGAGAGGAGAAGAGAGACTGGGAAGAGGCAAGAGACCAGCCGCAAGCGCCGAAGCGCGTGGGGTTCAGCACGGATCGTCGGATACTCGGGTGTCTGCACCATACTCTGGGTTTCATTTTTTGATAGGTGGGGCTCACCATGCCTGTTGCCTTTCCACCGCCGGTTGGAAATGCGGGAAAAAAAGACTAGCGAGTTGGAGAACAATGTGCAGAGGAACATTTCAATATTTAAGTTGAATCTGGCTTTATTTGTAGGTCCCAAAGTTAAAGCATCCATAGTTGGGAGCCCATTTGCTCTTTCTGTTTCCAATATACCATTTTTTATCGGGCATTTTAGTCCCTTAACATCTTGGGTGAAGATTCAGTTCGGCCGTTACACTTAACTATAGTTGCATAATAATGTTTGTGATTATCGTTACTGTCCTGGTGCAACAACACCATTCATTCACGTCAGTAAACAAATTTACATAGAAAATACCATTTTAAGTGGTAGGCTCCGGTGAAATTTCAAGTGCAACGAAAGTCATAACAACATTACCAGTGGGACATATTAGTCCGAAATAAATAGGTTTGAAAGGCTGTTTGTTGGTCCTAGCTCGATTTGGTTGTTTGATGTTGCTTAACATTGATCGCACCCGAAATTACGTAAATATGAATTTTAGTTAAATTCTCAGTCTATCGGGGAACCCGTGCCCCCTAACCCCAGTACAAGATGGGAAAGGCGTGGCCCACAACTGATGAATACAGCCAGACGCTGTTGAGGATCACAAAACAATCTACATTTAGTAATAGAGATTTGATTTTTCAGTCACTTTGGCCCATCCAAAATACTAAGAAACAACCAATGGTTAACTTGGGTCTTCTTCCAAATACGCTCTTTAAACATGCGCTTTAGAATAATAAACTATTCCTAAATAGTTGTTCCAATTTTTAATACTTTCGTTATTTTTTCCTCAACAATATTATTAAGCAATATTCCCCATAGTGATATCTACATGGTGACATTGCCTTAATGTATGGGCACAATCCAAACCATCCATTTGAGATAAAGGAGGATCTTAAAGTTGTCCTGGAGAGAGATTAGAGGATGTGTGAGACATTACGTGAGATATGTGTAAGATATTTTGGATATAATTGGTAAGATATTTTCACATTGGATTGATTATCTCTCTTGGGATTTATTCCTTTTAATTTGAAAGATTTTTTACCTAAATATTGTGTTTCTTATTTGTGTTTGATTATGCCTTTAATCATGTACATAATCGTGATCCTGAAATTGGTGTAAGCGCTAATGGTAATTATGATCTAGATTGTAGATTTGTTGTTAGGTTCATAATCTGGTTAGAAATTGAAAAGCGAGATCAGCGCGCAGCGTGGATTTCAGAGGTTGGACGACTGTTGTCTTGAATGGCCAGTAGTTAGATCAGACGGTGCTGTGAAGTTTGTCAGTAGATGGCTACTGACCAGAGGTGATGTGCATGGCAGCAAGGTCATGGCTGATCTGGTCAGATTTGAAGTTGACGAAGACGGGCAAGATTGAAAAAGAATTGCGGGCCACAATTGCAAGGTCAGTCGGATCTGGTGGGCCTGATGGTGGAAGCTGCCGATCGGACGGCTGGATTGCTGGTTTGCAGCAACAGAGGCGTGCTGTTGATTTTTTTGGAGGCAGCGCCGGAGTACAGCGGGTTTGCTTGTGTGTGCATTGGCTGACCTGAGGAAGAAAGCAGCGATGCGCCGTCAGCGAGCCGTCCAATGTGATGGGTTTGCGCCTGCCGAAGATGACGGCCAGACGCATCCAGTGATAGACGGCAACCCGTGACAACAGAGGCAGCAAGACGACAGAAAAAAGGACCTCACCGGATTTGGAGAAGCTGTTGCTGCGTCGTGCGACGTCCTTCGTAGGAGCAGCGGCGGACGACGAACCAAGGTAGCGGATGGCAATGGGTTTTCTGCCTAGAAGAAAGAAGAAAAGTACCGCGTCCCGCAGTGCCAGAAGCCTTTGGTAGATCGGTCGGCGGCGGCATACAGGCGGAGTATAAGAACACTTGTCGTCGGAAGAGCAAGCGGCGGCTGCCGGCAGCTAAGAAGAGAGGTTGGAGCAATGGTTTTTGCATTTTTCGTTGACCGGCGGCGAGCGTCGGGTGCGGCGATGGATCTTCGGAGTTAGGAATGGAACGTCGACTTCGTTGGTCGGAGCCGATAAACAGTGACCAAGGCGGCAGCCACGATTGCCGGTGACGGCGGCTAGGGCAATCTCCAGATGGAGAAGATATGCACCAAGTGTGATGCATTGAGGCGTACACAGCAGTACACACGTGGCCCATTTGGGTGATCCCATGTTTTTAGGTACCACGAACACGATGGTGGGGTCGGTTTAGCATATTTTGCTTGGATGATATAGATTGGATGGGTATACGCAAATCGACAGTGATTTGGTGATGATCAGTGATGCAAGTTGATAGATTTGATACTTTGAAGAATTGTAAAGTTTGTGAATAGTGCCAATTAAGTGGATCATGTCTGTTAAGGTTGATCAAGGTGGATCACGGTGAGGGTTGATTTTGTTTAGTGCAACATAGATGTGAGTATATTTGAGTGAATCAATTAAGTAATTATGTTATTTTGAGGTTGATTGTGCATATGGATGATTCATATTGAGACAGAGAGATGGACTTTTAAAATGAATGTGCTACAAATGCGACGGTGTATTGGTTGATAATTTGTATATGTATACAAGGTGTTGATGTTGCACAAATAGCATGGAGATTAGACAGTTGTTTTCCTATATTCCGTAGTGGATAATGATTGTGGTCCTAAGATTATGATCAATAGTGGACAATAGTAAATCCTATAACTATGATTGATGGTGGATGTGAGACAGCCTGATAATCCTAAGACTGTGATGGTTTATAAATCAGTTACAATAGTTTGGGCATGGTTTGGTAGCAAGTGCATGAATGGTGCATAGATTGAGTGCATGGTTAATTGCAGTGGTGCACTTGTGACGTATGGTTTGACGTGTATGCAATTTAGCACATGTGTGGTACGCAAGAGTTAGTAGAGTTTATGGACATATAAAGGAGTGTTGTTTGGCATGGAGAGACAATGAGTATGAAAATAGTTAGAACTCTTGTATTCATTTGATTGTTTGAACGAATAGGAATATTGTAGTTTAAGAGTTGCACACGAGTAGCAATAGTAAAAACATATGAATCTGGTCAATTCAACATACGAGTGATGATAATACAAGTGATATGCTGAAATGATGACTGATTGGAAGTACAATAAAGTTCTTAGAAGAAGCTTCGGAAGAAACAAAGAAGACAGTGAGATGCACATTAAGAGGAAGTCTTCTTAATCTCTGGTTGTGATAGTTTAATTTCTTCAAATGTTAGCCGGATGAAAGACATGTAGCCACAAGATACACATGGTGAACCATATCATACTAGTTTAAGCATGATGAATGATGAACTAACTAATAATGCGTTGACGATTGATTTACAATGGTGTAGACATTGGTTAAATTTTCAAGAGCTAACTTGACATATGCAAAATTCAAGCCAAGATAAAGATTTGTTGGGTCTTTGTATCTTGTATTCTATAAATTCTAATAAGCTTACGTATGTGAAATGAGTCTCAAGAGTCCATAAAGAAAAGTCGACTAAGATCATTATAGGTTTCAGTTAGGGATTCAATGAATGAATTCTACGGTTGAAACAAGAGAGTCATCATGTCCATATAGAAACTTCAACTAAGATCGTTATATGTTTAATTAGGGATTCAATGAATGAATTTTATGGTTGAGACGATAGAGTTATCATATAAATCCTCGAATTTTTTTTAGAAAGATGTAAGAGAAAGGATTATCAAAGTGTGTTAATTGAGAATGCGTGTGAGAAATTCCATGAGATAAATGTAAAATTTCTTGAGTACAATTTTGTAACATATTTTTATAGTAGGTTATTTATCTCTCTCTCTCGATTTTTTTCCTTTCCTTTTAGGTTGAACAATTTTCCACGGAAATCTTATGTCTTTTATTTGTGTTTAATTATGCCTTTGATCATATGTATGTTAATATTGTGTTTATGATCATCATCCTAATAGTATTGGAGCTTCCACAACAAGATGTGAAGATTGAATTATGAAATACGGGAATGTAAGTGTTATGGAATCTGAAATCTAAACATGCTGATTTATTAAAGGTACATAACACAATAGAAGCTCTGTCTCGAGTAACAGATTTACCCATCTCTCCCTGAAACTACCACAACAAAGCTAGCATTATATAAATACAGAACACGGCAGGGCAAAGAAACCTCACCAAATGAAAAAGCCGATGAAAACAATACATCTCTACTTTCACCCGTCTCCCCGGGGGTCCGAACTAAGTCTACGACCACCCAAAGATGTAATCAAGAACATAAACCAGCACCAACGAAAGTGGGTATAATGCAAAGGCCACTGTACATGTCCAGAGCCGGAATATGGTGCGGAAGCTTGTGAAGAGACCCATTACAATGCACACAATTAGAATTATGAGCACCTCCGCAGAGAAGTCCCATGTCAAGCGCCGCACATAAACTAGCGCTAAAAAGACCGCCAAACAAAGGATGTTGTTCATGGTTACTCCTCCATAAATCTGCATAAATTAGAGAAACAGTTCAAACAATTTTTTGAGCCTCGATCCCATATACCTTAAGAAAAATGCACAAATGAAAAATGCACAAATATCAAATGCATTTGACATTTGAAAACTTGTTATGAAAACAGAGTAATGCATCATGCAGTTTTCTGAGGTCTTTACACTAATAGTGAGATCACTAGTGGATGCATCGTACATTGTATCTAGGCGTTTTTCAAGCAAATTGATGCTTCAGATAACAACAGTTAGATGACGAAGGAAAGTTTCCTTTATTGCAATTTTGGGCAGACTCAACACTGCCTGTTATCATCAGAAAGCTCACTATGGTTGCTACTTATGGCCTACATGTAATAAATAAAATACAGGAGCAAAGGAGCAATTTGAAGTGGCCAAAGTGAAAGACTGATCCATCTTATTAAAACCATCATTTGGGTATTAATTTTATCTGCCAAAGAATTCAGAAGTAGAGTGGATTTAATTGGAATGAATTGAAAGGAAAGAAAAATAATGTCAGCAACATAGGAATCCATGTCAGCCATTAAGTAAACAAGATTAGGACAAATAGAAGGTAATGATTAAAGATACAAGTAATGATTAAAATAATAGATTTGTTATGAAAAGTATATGTCAAATCAATCCTTGAGAAATAAAATTTTCCATAGAAATCAAATCCATGAAAATGATCAAGCCCCGAAGTGAAAAATACAAATACACTCTTGCATCTTGAGCAAAATGCAATTTGCCGATCCCAATGACCAGATAAAAGATGTCAAATAATAATATTTAAAAAACAAACACAAGAATTAGAGAAAAAGGGAGAGAGGCCAACCTCAGAGAACGTCAAAGAAGTAGTCCTTTTCCTCTTTCTGCTGGCAAAAATGATTGCTGAGACAGCCTCACTGGAATTGGTTGCCAATGGCATTGCAATAAATGAGATGAAGAAAGTGGGTATGCTTGTAGCATTTGAGAAACCAGTAACAGCATCAACGAGGGGGTCTGCAACTGCAGCTGCAATAGCAGCTCCCAGAAGCAACAGTACTATTGCTTTAGCATAAACCATAGTTGGATTCTGAATGTGCTCTAAAACTTCATCACTCTTATCAATTAGCATATCGTGTTCTTCCTTGGTCCTCTGCAAAAGCATTTTGAAGATGCTATAAGACTCATATCATGACTCATTGCCTACAAAGTAATAATAGATGCATGTGCAATGAAAATAAGATAACTCACCCGATGGAAGTCATGAACAAAGTCGCTCGTATCAGAAGTTGCATGAGGGACAGAACGCTTAGCCTCATAAAGCCATTTTTCGATTCCTTTGACAAACTCATTGCGATCAATATGACCATCCCGTGATGTGTCAAACTCTTCCATCACCTTAGTAATAGCTTCATCTGTCTCTAAATTTATATCTTTAAACTCAATTCCAATGACCAATGCTGTTAACTCACGAACAGATACGTAGCCATTCTTGTCCAGATCAATTCGCTCGAAAAGTCTGAAATTACAACAGGGAAGCAATTTTATGATAAAAGAACCTAAAATGCCAAAATTTCAATGGAATTCATGGTAACAACTAACTTCGTTATGACTCCTCTATCAGGCCGACCATCCGGTGTCAGTAGCCTTTCTAAGGAATCCTTGTGAACTTGTCTCAGAAATCCTGCAATCACATGCTTATGTTTTGCATAAGCTAGTCTTCTTCTCTGAATCCAGGGCTGAAAAACCTGGTAACGCATCCAGAGGAAAACCATCAATATCAAGTCTTGACACAGCCATGAAGAAAAGACAATGGAAATAAAATAATTTTAAATCATGAAATTAAGATCTCTGGCACTGGGTAAGCCTGCATTTGGTTGCAACAAATATCATGAAGTTTCTGGATATTTGTGCCAAATGGACAGCGTAAGCATCATATGTCACAATAATTTTCACAAACAAACACATCCTGGACGAATTATGAAAATTTCAATGCATATCGGTGATTCCCACCACCCTTGGACTTCAAAAATCAGTCTTTTCAGAAATGTCAATTAAAATATGAATTCATCCAACAGTTTCAGAATGTTTTGATACTTGGTTTCTCCAATATCTCACATTTGATAATCACAAATTGTCACACCCTGGGCTCATCCCAAGCGTACAAAGATCTCGACAGTTCTTCTATCTGCCCACCGGCTCAGGCCTGGATCTCTCTCAGGCCTACTGTAAAGTATTGTCATAGGTCCAGCATCTACCCTTTTGTGTTTGCAGACAACTGGCGTCAAATCCGTGACTTCAGGATTTTTTGGTTCTTATAACCACGTCTTTCAATTCAGATCAATTGTGAAAGGCATGATTATAAGAACCAACAAATCCTGAGGTCAAGAGTTAGACGCCAGTTGTCTGCAGACACAAAAGGTTGAACGTCAGACCTAAGACAATACCTTAGAATAAGTCTAAGAGAGATATCTGAGCCAGACCTAGCAGGTAGATGGAAGAACCAATGACCTTCACATGCTCGGGCTGAGCCCAGGGTGTGACAAAAAAACCAACTAATGAGAGACGTGATTATAAGAACCAACAAATCCTAAGGTCGCAGGTTCGAGTGCGTTTGTCTGCAGACACAGAAAAAGCTTGAAACACCAGACCTAGGGCAATACCTTAGAGTAGGTCTGAGATATAGATCCAAGCCAGACCTGGTGGGTAGATAGAAGAACCACCGAGATCTTCATATGCTAAAGGTGAGCCCAGGGTGTGACTTAAATACACCCACATTAATTGTAGTTCTAGCAAAAAGATGGTAAATTTTTAAGGAAAAATAGTATTCACATTACAACTCAATAGAAGAAACATCCTGGTGATGGGCAAAGTTCATACACATCATTGGAGATAAAAGTATATCATGAGTTTCATGAAATACTATAAGGCAAATAGCATACCTGATAGCAGCAGTAAGAAATTAAGAATACAACTGCAACAATGAGAGCAATCAAGACTCCTAAACGTCTTGCTGATTCCAAATGGAAGATTAGTGGCAGCTGCACAATGATAAATGGGATCACAGATATGGTCATAATCTTTGCAGAATGACTAGTTTCCAGATCAGTCGTGACACCAGATCCTGCAGGTATAGGGAATTTGCAATATTACATTGTCATTCATGAAGAGGCTCTACTTTTTGATGAACCAAATGACAAAGATCTTTTAACTTATTCATTCTAACAATGCCAAATAATGTTCTCACAGAATCTAAGAGGGAACCACAATCCAACAACATGGAGCAAACAATTCCGTGCATAAAGATCCAAAAGTGAGGTCATCCAGACCAACTGAATGACAGAAATGCCCAAGTCTATTAGGCAGCAGAGATTAAAATCTTTCTACCAATGGCCCACAAACTCACATTCAAGAAATATACTGTGAAGACCTGTAGCCAACAGAGCTAAAAGAGTGAAGAGCAGCGTACTTCCACTTGTAGAGATCTTCGACATAGCCTCCATCTAATATGAAGCCTTCAGATCACTGGCCTGAATCATTGAACCGTGAAGTCCACATACAACTCCTCAGACAATGATCCATTCAATCTAAACTTTTATGTTGATCCATTCAATCTAAACTTTTATGTTTTCAGATAAAAGGATTGTCTGAGCGACTGTCAAAAGTTCTTTTGTGTCTGAGCGACTGTCAGATAAAAGGATCAAAGTCACAACTCAGAAAAATAACATACCGGTTAGGCTGAAACGTTTTGTGTCCTGCGTATCTATTGTAGTTGAATTATCTGAAAGATCACACTTTCCAAGAACCACGCACGAGCCCCACAATATCGTAAGAAGCATGACGGTCGATCCAGCGAGCAAGCCCATCCCAATCAAAACCTGATGTTGAGCGGTCTCTTTACTTCCAGAAAGTCCAGATACTGTACGAGTAACGAAAACGCGGAATGCATAACATTAGCATACAGCAAGACTAAATACATTGCCAGTTGGATGCACGGTCATCCTGATCCAATCGACTCAAGCCGGACAAAACACAACATGCAAGAAAACATCGCTATGACATTTCCAATTACTTATACCATTTGAAAATTGGAAAAACCAGCTGAAGAGAATTTTGATTTTTCCGTTCCTCCCTCGAGGAGAAAATGCAACAAACATCTGGTGATCAAAATTCAATTTTGCAACATCTATTCTTCTTCGTTCACTAAAAAAAGATCTGATTACTTTGTTAATACGTTACTTAGCAGGAAATTTCAGCATTCCACCTATTCTTTCAATTTCGAGGATGCAGAATCAAATAAGCAGAGCGCGAAGAAAAAGATCTCCACACAAAGAATGAAAAAGGATACGATCTCAGCCATTCATCAGATGGCCCCTCCCAGTGATGGACGACAGAGAGATCACTCAAAATTTTCATCCAGCCAATCCGATCAACTCCTACCCAACCAACGGTCACTTCAAGTTCCCAGATTTCACCAAAACACGCAGCAAATCCGCAAATGCTGGAATTAGAGTCATAGAGACTCCAGCATTTCGAAACGCAATCCGTCGACTTTCGTTCTTTCAGAGAGAGAGACAGAAAGAGAGAGAGAGAGAG
>JAYJMB010058331.1:0-27045 GCA_036873735.1 Pouteria campechiana | reverse complement strand
ACCCAGAGTTGACTAGCAACATGTATATTCATTAAGTACGACTGTGTTTATGACCCTAATTTGGTTCAATTGCATTGTTCAAGTATGATTGTATGCCATCGCATTGGCATGGAATGTCAGATTAATTGTGATTATATTATATTGATTTGAGTTAGTTTGGTTTGAGCATGTAATACATATTATTTTTATTATGGCTTAAATTATATGATTAGTAAAAGCACCCTTGTGTAATGTATAGTGAGTATACGGATCAGCAAGATGTAAATTAGTCATAATGGACTAGTGATATGTATATTTATTTGCTTTTGTGTATTAGAGTGTGCAGTGGAAGAGTGACATGAATAAAATATGATATGATATTTTGGCATATGGACTTATATTTAAAGTTTCAAGGATAAAACTTTTGTAAGGGGGTAGTTTGTAACGCTCAAGGCGTTAAAATCAGGAAAGTGTGATGATTTTTTTGAATTTTAATTATGAAAAAGTTATTAAATTATATGCAATATTGATGTTGACATATGAATCATAAATAGGGCAACCCATATATATTAATAGATGGAAGAAAAGAGGGTGGAAAAAATTTAAAATCTAAAGGCATGTGTATGGGACATGGTGGGCAGTTGGAGCAACATGGGAATTTAGAAATAAAAAGGAGGCTTTTGGTTTTCTTCTCCATCAACAACCATAACCCCTACTACCACTCATGTCCACTACATTTCCTCCTTACAATTTGACAGATTTTAGCTTATTTTAGTTGGAGAATCTTAGGTAAATTGATCAAGGAATTGTTGGCAGTCCACTACATTGAAAAATTTATTGGTTTAAAGGTGTTGCAGCCACCAAAAATTAGAGATTAGTTACTATGTGTGGGACCCACCAAGGAAATAACAATTAAAAGATGAGTGATTTATCAAAACAAGTTGTTAATTATATGTATATAGTTATTTAATTGATGGATGAATTAAATCTTGATGTTTGAATGAAATGGAACAAATTAGGGTTTTATAGAAATTATCAAGGGAGATTAGGGGCTATAATTAGTGTAAGAATTAATTAATTATGGTTATAATCAGCTTATGACATGATTTATTAAATTCAGCTGCTACAAATTAGTGGCAGGTAGGTAATGGTGAGTTGTCCATGATCTGTTTGTAAAATTGTCATTAAGAGAGGGCTATAAAATTAAGCCCTGAATACTCAAGTTTGATCATGGTTAATCAATACATTAATAAGGTATGGAAGTAGGTGTACATGGGTGGATAATTAAGTGGGCAGTTGGGTGATTTAATGCCAACCAGATGTAGGGCAATTAAGTGAATTTATGGGTTAAAATGCTAACAATTATTGGTGCAAATGGTGTATGTTGTACATATATAGGGCTGGAACTTAAGAGTGTGGTTAAGGAAGTGTTCAATAATTAATTGCAGTGAAAAATGTAGCCTAAACAAGGTAAGTAGGCGATTTGATAATTTGATTTTGCAATTACTTATGTTGTTCAAATTCTGAGCATGATTTTTCTGTATAAATTTGGCATCCCAAATGAATTTTTGATTGAGTTAAATCATTTGTTTTATCCATCATTTAATGATGCTTAGTGGCTTGATTTATCTTGCATGAAATGCATTTAAAAAAAATATTGTAAGCAGCAAATAGATTGTAATTAATTGAACCCATATATACATATATCAATTGTCCATCCGAAAATGCACCTGATGTTGATGGTGTCCCAATTTTGATCCATAATTTTGATTGATTTAGAAACTTTTGTCAACATAAAAGTTGTATATCTTGAAATTATCTTTCCAACAAGATAAGAACCATTAAATTCTGAGTTTATATGAGATAGTTATAGCTAAAATAGTATAAGGGTCTCAATCAATAGGCATCACATTGCAGGGCCAATAAATCAAATTATAAGTTGAATTTGGAAAATAGATAAACATAAGAGTTTTATAGATTAAAATTATCTAAATAATGGAATAAGAATCACTAAATTAGGATTTCATACAAGAAATTTATGCCTAAATTACTAGAACTACTCTTGGGAAATGAATAATTGAAAGAAGGTATCATTTGTAGTCCCCATGACTTATATTACATGATGACCTAGAAATAGTGGTCAAAATTAAAGTTGTATACCTTAAAATTATCTAAATAATGCAAAATAATCACTTAATTTGGAATTAATATGAGAAAGTTATGGCTAATTTACTATACCTACTCCCTAATGAGATATATATATATATATGTACTCATTTATAGATATATGTTCATAATTGATCAATGTATTTCATTATGTTGATGAAAATGGCCATGTGAATGTATATATCTCTAGATAACATGTTGGGTTATGCTACATGTGCAGGATCTTCAAGTATGTGAACGATAAGCAGAGCTCGAAATGGATGGATTTTGGGATGCCTGATGGATTCCTGCTTTGTTAATTATTTTCTGATTTCGCACCTACTTACTGAGTTTGCTTGGACTCATGCTTTCTTAATCTATGTTTTTAGCTGGCAGGATAGGTAAAAATCCCAACTATGGGTTGGGACTAATAATCCAGATTTGAAGACATTTTGATTATGAAATGGTAAATTGGAAATGGAATCCCTTCGTGTTATATTTTTTGTAAATTAGAAGTTTAATTAAATTTCTATAATATGATTAGAATGATGTATATTGTATAGCGTGGGCATGTTATAGTGATAGAATTATAATTTTAGCTATGTGAATGCCATCATGATTGATTCCAATCTTAGGACATAGCTGAGGGTATGGGTGTGAGTTGTTGTTAATCTTAACTATTTTATGACCACTAAATTTAGTTTTTTTATATATTAAAAGTATTTACTCTAGGCGTAGACCTTTATAATTTAGGGTAGACTTTGCCAAATTTTTGGCAGAATTTGCATAGAAATGGGGAGTTGATAGGAAAATATTAGCATCTCGCATTGGCCCTGGTAGTGTGAGATGAAAACGCATATGGTGGGGGTGCGGGGTATTACAATTATATATCATCATACTCCCTAGATGAATAGTATATGGCAAGAATGGGCATCTTCTCGTATCTTTTGTAATACTGCTGCCTCCCTAAGAATCGTCAACCAATTCCTATACCTCAAAGTACCATTAGTGGCCAATACAAAGTCTTGCATCTCACCATTTTAAGCTTCCTTCCTCATCATCTAGAACTTCTCATTATAGTCTCTTCCTAAGCTAGCTTGATTTCATCTATCAAAGTCGACTGTATAGTCAATTGGCACACTTGTGCAACTAACCCTTCCACATATGCAGATCTAAGCTTCTTAGTTCCTTAAACAAGTCTTTATTCTGAGTAAGCTACATGCCATGTTACTTCTTGACTTCCTGCTCAATGCATCAGCCACTACATTTGCTTTCCCAGGATGATAATGAATCTTCAAATCATAGTCTTTCAACAATTCTAACCATCTCCTCTATCTCATATTCAACTCCTTTTGTATAAAGATGTACTTTAGGCTTTTATGATTAGTATAAATATCGCACTTTTCACTATATAAGTAATGCCTCTATATCTTCAATGCAAAGACCACTACTGCTAACTCCAAATCAGGCATCCTGTAGTTCTGTTCATGCAACCTTAACTGTCTAGATGCGTATGCCATCACATTACCATTCCACATTAATAAAGCCCATTCATTGAAGCATCACTACAGACATCAAACCCTCCTTATCTGGATGGCACTATTAACACTGGCGTTTCCACCAAACACTGCTTCAATTCCTGAAATGCTTCCTCACACCGATCAGTCCAATCAAATTTGCTTCCCTTGCAGGTCAGTCTAGTCATGGGCACTGAAATGGTGGAAGCCCTTCCACGAACCTTCTGTAATATCATTCAAATCTCAAGATGTTAAGTCTAACCCCTCTACTAAGGTTGATTTTGATAATGAATGTAATTAAATAACTAAGTTTTGATAATGAACAAACATATGAGTAAAGAACTAAGGGACAAATAGGTTGCTTTTCAAGTGATATAGCATTTATATATCAAAATAGATTAAGGAGAGTAACTACAATCAATAAGCAACATTAATTGTAAGATAATCACATTAAGCCTTCAAAATAAGATAATTTAAAAAGAATGCTCCAGTAAAAATCACTCAGAAGCTATTCAAAAATATTCAGAAGTACTTAAGAGATAATTCAGAATCCCTTTTGAGAGAAGGTATGAAGCTTAGAAGTTTGCTTTAGAACCTCTTCGAAAACAAGTTAGAACCACTTTTAGAATAAAGTGCAATCCTCAAAATTAACTCCAAAGCAGTCTCACGCTTCAAATGTAGTTCAGAAGCATTCCTTAATCTCAAGAAACATGTCAGAAGTAAAACCCTCTACTTGAAAGAAAGCTTCTATACTCAAAAGTTCATTAAAAGAATTTCAGAAGAAATATCTATACTCAGAATCTTATCAGAAGCAATACAAAATGTTAACTTTGCAATCAAAAATTTGTTAGAAGAATTTCAGATCGATAATAATGATATAGAATAAACTTAGAAGAAGTTTCTGAACTCAAAACACTATCAGAAGGTTTTTGGAAGTAATACAAAAGTCTATTAGAGGTAACTTAAAAAAGCCAAGAATCAAGAAGAGTATCAAAGGCTGAATTCAACTTTCATAAGATCTTCAGAAGGCCAAATATGACCGTTGACCATGTTTGAAACCTAAAGTTAATTCAGAAATACTAAAGAGGTGCTTCAAAAAATCTATTAAAAAGCAAATCTAATGGTAACTAATAATAAGACAATGTCAAAATTTTTAAAGACTTATCTCAAAAGTTCTGAAGCTAGACCATGTAAAAAAACGTTGTACTAAATTTACCAAATGCTTAAAAAATTATAAAATCTTACAACGACTATAATCTCCTTCATAGCTTATAAAGGATGATTAAAGTAACACACAAAATAACAAAAAGATAGAGAAAAAGAGAAATTTCTGACTCAAGCATTTATAAGAGCATTCAACATCTTCTTTAACTCTAACTGTTTGAAAATTATCAAAAATATTTAGAGCCAGATTTGCTTCTCTTTTAAGGAGTTTGATACATACATCCTTATTGCTTGCTTTGTTTATTTATTTAAGCTTTGAATTTTTATACAAATTCCCTCAGCTAATCTGTACATTTCTTTTTAGTATCTGTTAAAGCAAGTCGGGTGCTTACTGTTTATGTATTGAGAAAAGTAAGTAAAAGGACTTGCTAAAAGTGTATGAGTTGGTTGGTGAACTCTATAAACCAGCTAGTTAGTTGGTGAACTCTGAAAACTAGTAAGTTAGTTTGTGAGCTCATAAAACCAATGTGTTTGATCAGGTTAATCAAAATGCTAGTGGAACCTGAGATCAGTAGAGGAGACTGACTCAGAGAAGTGGAGTAGGAACCCAAGAAGGACCAATCCACTATAAAATCTTGTGCACTTATGCTATAAAATTTGCTTTTTCTTATTTTAAGCTCACTTCTTAAGTTATTGGCTAAAATGTTTTAAAGCTCAATTCAACCTCCTCTTGGGCTACCATTTAGCAATGAACTAACAAGTGGTATCAGATTAGGTTTCACTAGTTAATTTTAAATTACTAGTATATTAACTTGTGAAGAGATCCAAATAATCATTATGTTCCACAACACATCTATTGAGGGACAATCCACTTCCAGCCCTCCACTTTTTCACAGAACCAATTATGGGTATTGGAAGATGAGGATGCAAAATTTCTTGATTGTCATAGATTACCAGTTGTGGTATTACCCGTTGTGGCTTATAGTAAAGAATGGAAAGCATGTTATTAGTACTGATGATAAATATACTCCTGAAGATATTCAAGTAGTGGAATGTGAAGCCAAGGCAAAGAATTGTCTCTACTGTGCACTATCTTCTTCTGAGTTAAAACATTTCTGCCTATGATTCAACCAAGGAAGTCTTGGACAAACTTTAGGTAATATACAAAGGTACAAAACAAGTGAAATAAATTAAAATAAATCTACTAGTGCAGGAATATGTAGCCTTCTCCATGAAAGAGACATAAACCATTTTTGGAATGTTTGAAAGATTTTAGACAATCACTAATGGACTAAAGAACTTAGAAGAGAAATATGAAGAACCCAAGTTAGTAAACAAGATCTTAAAATCTCTACCTAGATGTTGGATGCCTAAAGTAACTGCTATCCAGGAAGCAAAAGATCTAGATAAAATGATAGTGGAAGAACTAATGGGATCACTCATGACTTATGAAGTCTTAATGAAGCAAAAGGTACTAGATGAATTCAAAGGCAAGAAGATAATTGCTTTACATGATTATTTAGAGAATGAAGAATCTCTAGATGAAGCATCAACTAGTGAAGATGATGAGGATATAGCAATGATAATGAGAAAATTCAGAAATATGATTAAGAAGAGAAGATTTGGAAATAGTTCCAAAAGCAACAATAAGAGCAAAGATAAGAAAATGGAGGTTTCAATCTATTACAATTGCAGCAAGCCTAGTCATATGAAGTTTGATTGCCTAGAATTAGATAAAAATCAAGGAGACAAGGATAAAAGGTATGATTCTTACTTTGACAAAAAGAATATCTCTAACAATAGAAAATTTGAAAAGAAGACAACAGCTATGGTTGCATGAGAAATGTTGGAAAATATGATGTAAGAAAGCTCAATTTAAACAAAAGAAGAGAATGAAGCACAATTCAGTTTGCTCAGCTCCAAAGAAAGAAAGTAGGAAGAACATCATATAGGAATAAGCT
Source organism: Pouteria campechiana (assembly GCA_036873735.1). Classification (NCBI taxonomy): domain Eukaryota; kingdom Viridiplantae; phylum Streptophyta; class Magnoliopsida; order Ericales; family Sapotaceae; genus Pouteria; species Pouteria campechiana. The sequence continues at coordinate 20,279 of JAYJMB010058331.1, read as the reverse complement.
TCATGGTCATTCATGAAGATGAGGTAAATTCAAAACCTGAAACTCCTATTCTTGAAGAATTATTAGATGAGCTATATTCAGATTTCAAAACTTTAAAAGCCAAACATAAGGAGATAAAAAGGGAACTTGAAAGAATAATTTATGAATGCTCCAAATTAAGACAAGAAAATACTGAGCTCAAGACTAATCAAAACACCAACATAAAACTTGAGCAGATCAAAACAAAAAATTAAGCTCTTAAAAAAACTTTGAGTTCTACTTTATTTAAACTGAAAGCAAAGAAGAAAGGTGGAGAAAACCAAAGAAAGAAAATTAGCAATTATGGAAGAAAACTAGAACCCAAATAGAAATTGATTTGGGTACTAAAAATTATTGCTAAAATTGTAAATGCAATCATATCTCCAGATAATAGATCACTAGTGTCTAAAAAATAATGGGTACCAAAATATTCTACTACTAACCCACCTAGATTCATTCCTAAATGGGTATAAAAAATTATATATTGACCTTTTCATTATAAGTGTGCTTGAGAACCATAAGGAGTAGCAAATGATATATTAATAATGGTTACTCAAGACACATGACAAGGGAGAGGGAACTAATCACAGAGTTAAAATATAAAAATGGAGGAAAGTTACCTTTGGAGATAATGGAAAAGGTAGAGTGGTTAGGATTGGTAAGATTGACCAACCTCCATCTATTACTATTTTGAATGTCTTGCTTATAGAAGAATTAAAACACAATCTTTTAAGTGTAAGTCAATTTTGTGATAAGGGTAATAAGGTTGCGTTTGAATCACATATATGTTCTATGATAGATAGTTCAAATTCAGTTTTAGTACTTTCAAAAAAATGTAAAAATATGTATTTAGTAGATTTATGTGATATCTGAGTCAAATATCTTGTAATGAGTAATGAAGAATCCTTGTTATGGCATAGAAGACTAGGACATGCCAATAAAGATATGTTGTATAGTTCATGATTGAAAACTATACAACAAAGATATTGTTTTTGGCCTACCTAAACTAAAATTTGACTAAAATAAGTTATGTGTGCTTGCTTAAAAGGAAACGAAGTTAGAGAATCATTCAAATCTAATAAAGAGTGTACATAACTAAACCACTTTAATTGCTACACATGGATCATGTTGGACCAACAAGAACTAAAAGTCTTGGAGGGAAACTTTATGCATATGCCATTGTAGATGACTATTCTAGATTCACCTGGATAATGTTTCTCACTTCTAAAGATGAGACTTTTTCATTCTTTATAACATTTATCAAGCATGTGCAGAATGAACAAAATTGTCATATAGTAGCCATAAGAAGCGATCATGGTGGAGAATTTCAAAATTAGAAATTCACTATTTTTTGTGAAAGCAATGGTATTTTGTACACATTCTCTGTACCAACACCTCAGGAAAAATGAAGTAATTGAAAGCAAAAATAGATCCTTACAAAAGATGGAAAGGAAAATGTTGACCTTAATATTTTTGGGCTGAAGTAATGAATACTGCATGCAACATCATTAAAAGAATTTTTGCTAGATCTATACTCAACAAAACTCCATTTGAATTGTATGATAGAAGAAAGCCAAATATCTCTCATTTCTAAACCTTTCATTGTAAATTTTTCATTCTTAATAATGAAAAGGACAACCATAGTAAATTTGGTAGTAAATTTGATAAAGGTATTTTTCTTGATTATTCCAATTAGCAACTCATTTAGAGTCTATGATCTGAATAATAAAATTGTAAAGAAATCTATTCATGTGAAATTCAATGAAAGTACTAACCCCTCTAGGAGAATAAGTGATTTTGATGATGAAACAGGATAAATTAGAATATCTTTGGAGAAAATAAAGATACAAGAAAAAGAAAATGCTTTTTCACAATCAGAGACACAAATGAATGAAGAAGAAATAGATGATAGACCATCCATCAATGAGGTAAATAATGAAGGTAGCAATTCCTTTCCTAAAGATTAGAGGTTCATGCATGATCATCCTAAAAACCAAATAATTAGTGATATTTATGATAAAGTGAGAACTAGATCTTCATATCATCAAATATGTGTTAATCTTGCTTTCATATCTCAATTAGAGCCAACTTGTATAGATCAGGTTTTAGAAGATGAAAATTGGATTATAGCTATGCAAGAAGAATTAGACCAATCCAAATGTATGATGTGTGGATACTTATTTGAAAACCTAATCATCAATCTATTATAGAAACTAAGTGGGGCTTCAAGAAAAAATTAGATGAATTAATAAATAAAGTAAGATTGGTAGCAAAAGGGTACTGCCAAGAGGAAGAAATAGATTTTGAAGAGTCATATGCCCCTATTACCAGAATTAAGGCTATTAGAATATTACTAGATTTTGCATCTTTTATGAATTTCAAACATTATCAAATGGATTTCAAAAGTGCATTCTTAAATGGTTTTATTAATGAAGAGGTTTATGTAGAACAACCTCCTGGGTTTGAAGATCCTCATGATCCAAACCATATTTTCAAACTCAACTCTCTATGGATTAAAACAAACCTTAGAGCAGGGTATGAAAGACTAAGTAAATTCTTAATAGAAAAAAGATTTACTAGAGGTAAAGTAGATACCACACTTCATTAAGCATGACAAGAAGGATATATTGATTGTTCAAATCTATATAGATGATATTGTATTTGGTGCTACTAAAGATAAATTATGTTAAGATTTCTCTAGAGTCATGCAGGGAGAATTTGAGATGAGTTTAATGGGTGTGATGAACTTCTTTCTGGGACTTCAAGTAAAGTAGATGAAGGAAGGAATTTTCATCCATCAAGCAAAATATACTAAAGTGCTACTCAAAAAATTCAATTTAGAAGAAGGAAAGTCACTGAGCACACCAATGAGCACCTCTATTAAAATGGCTAAGGATGAAAAAGGTAAATTGATCTATCAAAAACTCTCTAGAATCATGATAGGATCTCTTTTATATTTCACTGCAAGTAAGCTAGATATTATGTTTAGTGTCTGCATGTGTTCATAATTCCAGTCACATCCTAAAGAATCACTCAAACTTTGAATTAGTTAGGTACTCTAATGCAGATTTCATAGGATTTAAGGTAGATAGGAAGAGTACCTTAGGAACTTGTTAGTTTCTTGGAAGCATGATCATATCATGGCTCTCTGAGAAACAAACATCTATTGCATTATCAATTAGTAAAACTGAATATATAGTAACAAGTAGTTACTGTGCACAGATTTTATGGATAAAATAACAATTAAGTGACTTTGGTTTAAAATACATTGATATAACTATTAGATGTTGTAATACTAGTGCAATAAATCTAACAAAGAATCAAGTATTGCATTCTAGAACTAAACACATAAAAGTCAAACATCACTTCGTAAGAGACACATAAAAAATCATAATATTTTCTTAGAATATGTACCAACTAAAAATTAGTTAGCAGCTATTTTTACAAAACCACTTACAAGGAATAGATTTTGTAAAATTAGAAGAGAACTTAGTATACTAGATCCATCTGCATAAATTGTATATTACATGACTTAATTATTTTATAATGTTAATAATCACATGATTATGATGCCTAAGATCATTTATGAATGCTAAATTTCTAGCATTTAGAATGTTTTAAAAGTACATTAAAAACTCTTCATGAGTTTCAAAACCTTTTTCCACACTTAAATAATTTCTTTAGACACCCTCAAAAGTTGTGAAACACGACCTCAGAACCTTTAAAGCATGTGCTCAACTGCCTCAAAATCTCTGAACCATAACTTTATTTCTGAAGCCCTTTTTTGCATGTTGAAACATCCTTAGAACTTCTGAGATTATAAGCACAAAAGTTCCAAATACCCATTGTAACACCATTAGAATCTCTAACCATGCTTCAGAGACTTTGAATCCTACAAGAAATATTGAACATTCATCTCCACTCTCTGATAGTCTGCCATAGAATTGACAATTCAAATTCCTAACTCATTTGAAGCTTCCTTACTTCATTTCATCTGTCGTAACACCCCTCTCTCTCAATGCCTTAAGCCAAAGATCTTCCAAAGAAAAATCCATCTGCTGCAAACGATGAGAACAAAAAGGGCGAGCAAACAGGCAAAAATCTCATCTACAGATTTTTAGCTAAGAAGAAGAGCGAGCTCAACAGAATAAACTCTAAGAAAGAAAAGGAGAGCTGAAGATTACATCTTAAAGGTAATCTTGACAATAACAAATCTGATTATAATAGATACATTGAAAGATTTGAAAATAGAAAAGTTATGAAAGGTAGAATCCTTGATTTTGAATTATTTGGAGAAAATGATTTGAACTTAGAAGTGACCAATTAGATTAAGTTCTGAGGTTGGGAAAGATTTATGAGCTATAAGGATAAATGTTACAACAAAATGGTTCAATCCATAGTTACAAATTTCAATTACAATACTCAAAAATTATGGATTGGAAAGTTAAAAATAAATTTATCTCCAAAGAGTATAAGAGACGCATTCAACATTCTTGAGAGAGTAGAGCACAAGATTGAGTGGACATTGGAGAGAGCTAAGTTGTTTTTATATTTGGATGAAGTAGACATCAAAGAGAAGATGAACTACTTGCATGTTAGCCATCTGAATCTAGATCTTAAGCTTGATCAACAACATATATACAAAATCAAGAGGAACAGATTAAATTTTTGAAAAGGAAGCCAAAATTTTGTGGGCTATGAAGCACAAGAAGAGAGTAGATATTGCTCAGATCATAGATGATCAGTTGTACTTGATCATGACATCTACTAAGTATTAACTTCCTTATGGGATAATCATGAGAAAATTTCTCAAGATAGCTAATGTTAATCTTTTTGAAGAAGATGGAGAAGAGTCCATGGAAAGAGAAACAATAAATAAAGATACATTGAAAAGAATAGGCTTCAAACCAACTCCATAAGGCTGGATATCTCAGGAGCCAAGAAAGGAAGAGCAAATAAAGAAAACTAGAATTGAAGAAGAAAGAAGAGAAAGGCAAGAAACTGTGGAAGAAGCCATAGACATAAGAGAATAAGCCACAAGAAGAAATGAAGAAGAGATAAAACAAATAGATAGAGAAGAAACTATAGCAAGAGTACTATCTAGACTAATCCAAGCTCAACAACATTCATCCATACTCCAACCTCATCAACCCACCTACTCAATTCCACAAAACATTAACACCATTTTTTTAGCTCATCTACTACCCATTCATACAAGGTTAATGAACCTTGAAACCCAAACCTCAAATCTCAACCTTAAGATAGACTCAATTTAGGAATCATTGCTTTAGAAAACTAGATGCATTGAGTGCTCAAATTGAAGCTATCAAAACCCAACCTCAAACCAACATTCACCATCCTACTCACTCTAATCATTTCCTCACCAACCAATTTACAAAACTCCTTCACCCATCCATTCCCCCCACACACTCACTGTCTCCCACTTCACACTTATTCACTCCAGCTTTAGAAGTTGTCCAGCTTGAGGCTAAATCCTCTGAAGCTATTCTTACGACCCCTCCTCAAAGACAACCTTCTTTAGTTTTTCCAAAATTTTTACCCATTGAACCATCACCAATTTTTCTAGAAGAATATCTTTCAAATACCTGTAGAACTCTCATTAGGTATCAAAGACCCTTCTTAGGATAGATTTCATTCCTCCAAGGCTAAGAGAATATTTGGATTGGTCTGACTCTTTGGATTGCTAAGATATCCCAACTAGATATGATAGATTCCATATACTAAACCATAGGATAACCCCAAATCCTCCTCCCAAGAAAGTAGAAGATAATTCTGACTTTCTTGTGAGAATCTATCATCCCATCCAAATGACATATTTTAAATTCATGGCAAGATTAGAAATCAATACTGCCATCTCTAATATGTTCCCTATTGCATAACCTTAATATTTCTCCCAAAGAACTACCTTTCCCACAACTTACTAACCCTGTTACCTTTTTCCAAAATCCAACTTCTTCCAAATCCTCCTCTCACTCCCCATGGACATGACATTCAAATACCACACATTGTGTCATTTTAAGATGAGTATGCACAAAAAAATTCTTCAACTACTTCCTCAATCTAGGCCACCTGGAACAACCTTTCCATCTTCCTCAGGTCCTCATAATCACATTTTTCTAACTAAGAAAAATTCTCATCGTTCTCCCAAGCCAATCTATAAGCTATTGCTGACAACCTTCCCCTTCTTGATCCATAGTTTGTTGATTCATCTATCCAACACCAAATTTGGGTGTGCTTTTCAAAACCATTTCCCCCACTCGAACCAACTCCACCTTCTCCAAAAACTAAAGCCTCAAGAAAATCAGCTTCTATTCCCAAACCTCCAAAGTTATCCAAACAAAAGTATATTCTAAATCTAGAAAAAGAAATCCAAATTACCACTTCCAAAAATCAACAAAAAGGCTCCTCTCTCTCGCATCACTATGCATTATGAAGAATACATAGCCAGGGTAAATGCCAATACTCAAGCCATTCTCAATAAAGAGCCTATGTACTTCCCTAAATTATTAGATCCATCATATCAATCCACATTGACCTTATTTATATTTCTACCTATGCATCTGCCTTGACTCATGAGCCTCCCACTGCAATTCCCAAAAATCCTACCTTCATTCCTTCTTCTCCCTCAAGAATTAAACAAGCTATGTCTAATCCATATAAGTATTCTTCCAAACAACTGATGGTTCAAATTATAATTCCTTGCAAATGCATGAGCGTATATCAGTATAGTATGCAATGCAAGGGTCGATACCACAAAAAATGACAGAACCAAATTAATTAGTTTTTGTTATTGAACTACACTATCCTTAAAAATAATGTATTTTAAAGCTAAATGAATATGGAGTAACGTTGAATGGAATTGCAAAAATTAAATTGAATTATAAAAATCAATAAGCATTAATAATGTAGGTGAGATTAACAAGATTTAAAGGTCTAGGGATTTGATTTCACCACTAAATGATACCCTTTGCTATTGGAATGTTGGGTTCAATACTTATCTTGGGTTTGTTCTTTCGAATGTATGATTAATACCATTAGGTGTGCAAGTTTAAATCAAGTATTTCCATTCATTCCAATTAACTATGGTATATAGCATAATTGAGGTGAAAACCCATTAAGCCCAAGAATTTAATGAACCAAAATAGGATGGTATAGAATATGATGTGTACCTTAACCATCTATCCTTTTCATTCAATGAAGCTCATAGTTTAGCATATGGTATGTACCTTAACCATGCTTAGATAATCAATCTAATTAATAATATTGGTGATCAAGCAATAAAATGAATCAAATGATTATAAACAATATAATGAATTAAATAAGATCATATAATCATTAATAACCAACAATCCACATAACAAAGAGTATCAAACAGGGTTACATCTTCACCCTAGAAAGGGAGATTTAGCTCATAATGGAAATTGAAATAATTCCCTTCATCAAGTTCATCACAATGTAGAACATCATCTTCTCTTACTCCTGCTTACTTAAGATCTCCATCTTTCTCCACAAAAATCACCAAGGCTCCGCCCCTCAAAATCCTCTACAAAACCTAAAAATGAAGTAAAAAAATTTTAAAACTTCCCCCAAAATGGGTATTTATCGTGCACAAATGGGGGTGGAAACTCCACATGTATGAAGTGTAGAAATGCCCAATCCATGGCATATAAATTGAAGTCATGATGTCAAAATCTTTGCCTGCAATGCTCACTTGAATGGAGTTGGACACCAAGACTTGGAAATTAAAGCCGTGACATACAATTTGCCATCCACTAGAGATATATTAGCTGTTTTCACCATAACTTCCTCATATGATCTACCTCATATGATCTATGAATCACATGATTCTTGATGCATTAGAAAGATAACTTTGAGATATACAATGTGATGTTGAACAAGTTTCCTAAATCATCCTAAAAATATTCTAAAATGTTACTACAAGTAATGTCATTTTCTACACTTCCAAAATTTTTGTCAGCAGAATAAAATTTGAGATAGTTGTAGTGTTTTGGCTATAACTTCCATGTTTCAAATCCAAATCCTATGTTTCTTGATTTATTGATGGATAACTTTAAGGAATAAAACTTATATGTTGAAAAATTAAGCTTAATCCTTCTCAATTAGTACCAAAAATGGTGTCAAAGTGGTGCTTTTTCACATTCAACTTTTCCAACTTGTAATCTTCATTTTTCAGTCACTTGTTCATCATCCAAACTCCATTGCTTTGCTCCTTTCTCCACCTTGATGTCTTCCATATTTTCTTTCATTTCTTCCACTTAATTATCTATAAATAGGTATAATAAATCAACATAGAATTCACTTATCAAGTAATAACCAAATTAAGTACAAATTTACTGGAATGTGCTTATAAACCACTAAATTTATATCAAAAGAGGATCCAAAACATATGTGAATCTAGGTATTAAAACATGGTAAAACATGAGCTTATCAAATACACCCAATCTTAACTTTTGATCATCCTTGATCAAAATAGTAATCTGAATTCATGAATCGGTTTGGAAAATCTCTCCCAAACAATCGGTAACATGCAAGAAAAATTACACATGTACACATAAATCAAAATTCATTCATGACACTTGCCATATAATCTCATAAAAATCATGCTTCATCAATCCCTTCATGAAGTGAGAATATGTTTGCTTTTTCACTCTCATGTTACATGCATGCATTTTAATCAATAATGTGTAAACTGATGATTCTAATTATCTTCACAAAACACTCCATATGCTTGCTTTTCATGATCACTTTCCACAAATGTAAATAACACTATCCACTTGGATCAATAAGTATTTTTTAATCTTGTAATGGGGCCTTAGCTTGGCTAAAAAAGAAAAGGAATAAGGATTTATAAAGTAAGAGATCATAAATGAATTTGTACATGAATGCTCACTCTCTTTACTTTTTATTTACTCTTCTCTTTATTTTTGTGAGTTGTATTAATACCACACTCCCAAACTTATTTTCTTTTGATTCATTGGGATGTGTTCCCCCTAATTGAAAGATCAATCCTTACTAATTCTTTTATTTTTGTCTCTTTTCTTTGTCTTTTAGCATTTTTCTTTTCAATTCCCCCAAACTTATCTTCTTTTGCTTCACTCATACCTCTCAAACAACCATGAGCATAGAATATGTCTCTTAATAGGTCACGCATGATTTTTCAAGCTAAAAAGGGCTTGATGATGAGGCTAAAGAAAGAAGAGTTGAATGATAAGTTTTCACATGCTTTGCATATTCCATTCTCTCATAAGGCTTCATGGGGACACTAGTGACATGAATGTACTAGGTTAGCTTGAAAGAATCAAAATGATTCAAAGAATACCTAAATCACTTCCAAGTAAACATTTAATTCAGGATTTCATCTTAAGGGATAATCAAACAATTTCTAGCAAGCTTTTGTCAACCAAAATAAGTCACTGAATTCACAACACTATTAACTCATTAGCATACACTTTACATGATCATAGCATAAGGTGCTTGGAAAAAAAATTTCAACCATGAAAAAGAAGGATTTATCACAAGAATCAATGAATCACAAGGTAGCATCTATCCTTCCTTCTAAATTATGTGCAATGATAATAAAAAAACTAAGCATATATTACTGATCATTAAGAGATAATCAAACCTATTTAGTTTCAGCATGTTAACACATTCTTTAGCTAAGTTTTCAAAATGTGCAGCTTAACAAAAATTATACCTAAATTCAAAAAAAAATTACCTAAACTTAATGCATATGAATGCAAATCCCAAAATAGCCCCAACTTAAACTTAACATTGTCCTCAATTTGAAATAATGAGAGAAGTTCAGTATTAAGAGCTTCCCAGAATGAAGTGAATTCTCATCCACTTCTTCTGGAACTGCTTTACATCATCTGAAAGCTAATTGTGTTCCTCTTAAAACTGCAACATGAACATCACCCTCTAAAAATACATTTGCTTTTTCTTTCTTAGGATGGAGTTCCTCCTTTTTCAAAACACAGAACTAGAAGTTAAAAATAATCTATCATAATAGTAAAGAAAATAAATAAATGACTAAGGTAAATGCTAAGAAAACAAAGAAAGTTAAGAAAAATTGGCTTGCCTCCCAATAAGCGCTTTGTTTAAAGTCTCCGCCTGACTATGCCTTTCCATCTTTGAATTGAAATTTGGCTTTCTGATGTTTTGGGTCTTTCATCACTGGAAGAAGCTTGTAGAATTATAGTATTTCCAATTGATAAACATGAATGAATGATTTAGCATTGTTTGCTCCTTCCACTAGGGCTCTCCTAAAAACTCCTCCATAATTCCATCCATTACATCCATCTTGAAGCCATTCTTATTCTTTTTGGATAACTCCATCTCCTTGAAAATATCAAACTTTATAGTATGATCTTGGAATTGCATGAGCGTGTCCTCCTTTATACCTATAAAAGAAGAAGAAATAATCACTAGAGGGAATGAATCATTGCTTACAGATGAATACCTTAAAGAATGAGCAATTGCTTTAATTTAGATTTTTCTTTAATCTCCTACTTTGCAGAGCCATCATTATAGTTTTCAATTGCCAATTTTTTCTTGTAGGAGAACATCTAAAGCCAAAATTTGCTCATTGCCATTGCAAGATTTTTCAACAATGTTGTTTTGCATCAAACGCCCAGGAAAAGGGATAGGTGGATCATAAGGTGGTGGTGGTTTATAGTTGAGTAGAGGATTAAGAATTGGGAACACAGCTCTCCTAGCATTCACCTCCTCCTCATCTTCTATAAAAACATTAAAAGTGTTAATCACATCACCAACTTTATCATCTATTACCTTACTAATTCTCAATGTTGTGATTGTTTTCATTTGCTTAGGCTAACTTGATAGCTTTCTAGATTTGTGACTCTCTACAGCCTTTGCAATTTGCCTTAACTGAGTCTCTATCTTCTTCATGGATGCCTCCACATTCTGGAATCTTGATTCAATATTTTGGAACCTTGTTTCATTATTTTAGAATTGTTTCTAGGTTTCTTGAATGAAACTCTGCATAGTTTCATCAAGAGTAGGCTTCTTTGGTTGAAAATAAGTTTCATCTTGAATACGATTTTGATTGTTGTTGCATGAAAAATTGAGATGACTTCTCCAACCAGGATATGGATCATCAAGGGGTTGCTGGTTGTAGAAGTTCATCGCATTGGCTTGTCCTAAAAAATCTACCAAACTCTCTCTAGAAGGACAAACATTATAAGAGTGACTAGAAATACCACAAATAGAACATACCTTAGGAGGAATGGGTTATTTCTGGTTCATTATCATGGAGCACATCATCTTCATCTGCTTAGGAAGCTTCGAGTTCTGCATAGAAAGCTTAGTGTTAGAATTCACTTCATACATTCCTCTAAACCTACCTCTAACACTTTTCTGTTGTAGTTTACCCCAAGTATCTCATATAGTTCATATGTCTCCTCCAGGTCTTTTCTCCCATGGCTCCTCCTGTAGCCTTATCAACCAAGGATCAACATGCTTGGATCATTCCATCATAGAAAAATTGAATTAGCAACTATGAAGGAATACGATGGTGAGGATATTGAGTCAATAGTGCTTTAAATCTCTCCCATGCCTTATGGAATGCTTCAACTTCCATTTGAGCAAACGTTATTATCTTACCTCTTATTTTTGTAGCTTTAACATGAGAATATAATTTATCAATGAACTTATTGTAAACTGCATCCCAAGTAGTATGTGAACCAGAAGCCAATGTCATAAACCATGTTTTTGCCACATCTTTCAAGGTGTATTAAAAACATCTCATTCATAGTTGATCCTCAGTTAGACCCTGTAAGAGAAAAGTTTGGATAGTTGTATAAAAATCACGTAAGAATGATAAAGGATCTTCTGTAGCAAAACCATGAAAAGAAAGAAGCATGTCAAAGTGTATGTGCTTTAATTCATAGTTCCTAGCATTATCATTTAAAACAATGCATGAAGTCATTCTTCCTATGGTAGGGCGTGCAAACTCTTTCATCAGCTGCTATGCTTGTTGAGTGATAATTGAATTTCATTCACTTGTTTCATGCATGTTCAAACTTAATTATTTGTAAACTCTTGATAGATTTAGATGAATTTAACATGAAAATATTGATTTCTCTAGGTGAATTGAAGATGTGAAAAGATGAAAAAAACTAAGAAATATGAAGCTCAAAAGTTGAAAAGGAAGACAACTTGCAAAAGATCAATAAAAGAAGCAAAATTCACATGGACAACAACATCTTGCTGCGATAAGCCATCTCCTTGCTGTGGCAAAGCACAATCTGCAAAAGTGCATTCAAGTCAACAACATCTTGCTGTGGCAAGGCAGTCTTTTATTGCAGCAAGGTAGTCTTCTGCCACGGTAAGGCATTCTCTTACCGCGACAAGAAGCTTGTATGCTTGAAATCTTCATGTGGCAGAGACTCGCTGCTGCGACAAGGTGCTGGAGACAGAATCTTAAAATTCTGGATATTGTTTGACTTGTGAAAATGCTCAATCCTAATGGAGGGGGATATAAAAATGAAGTGAGGGGACATGTTTGGGAGCTTTTAAGCAAGGTTTGGAGGCAGAGACAGAAGTTGGAGAGGCAACTACACAAGATTGTAGGTGGAATCTTATTGTGAAAGGGAGAAAATGACCTGCATTGTATTGAGTTTTATGGAGGGAGTTATTACCTTTTTGTTATGCACTAAATCTCTCTTCTAGGGTAAAGATATTACCCTCTTTGATATATTTTGTTATTTGGGAATGTTGGCTCTTTAATGCAAATCAATTGTTTTCATTCATTGAGTTATTTCCTTTTCATTATGCACTAAATCTCTCTTCTAGTATAAAGATATTACCCTCTTTGATATATTTTGTTATTTATGAATGTTGGCTCTTTAATTCTAATCAATTGTTTTCATTCATTGAGGTATTTCCTTTCATTTGGTTTGATATATTGCTTAATCATCAATATTACAAATCACATTGATTATCTGGCATGGTTAACGCATACACCATATGCAAAACCATGAGCACCATTGAATGAAAATGATAGGTGGTTATGGTACACACCTAATGCTAAACCATTCTATTTGATTCATGTGTTCTTAAACTTAATGGGTTTTCACCCCAATTACACTACACACCATAGGTAATTGGAATGAGTGGAAATACTTGATTTAAACTTGCTCACCTAATAGTAATAATCTTACATTAAATGGAATGAATCCAAGTTACACATTGAATCCAACGTCCCAATAGTAAAGAATATCATTGAGTAATGAAATCGGATCCTTAGACCTTTGCACTTTATTGATTTCACCTACATTACCCATAGCTATTTGATTTCTACAATTTTATTCAAGTTACCATTTAAACTTGCTTAGATTAAATCACATTCCTTTAAAATAGAGAGAAGTCAATAACTAAAGCTAATTGAATCAGTTTGAATATTCCCTATGGGATTGACCCTTACATTGCACACTATACTGCTATAAATTCGTGCATTTGTGAGGATTTATAATTTGAATCATCAACTTTTTGGTGCCATTGCTGGGGAATGGTTCCAAATTAATTCAATTAAGTTAGTTATAATTATTCTTGTATTTCTATATCTAATTGTATATAATAATTTTGATTCTTACTTTCTTTCTTTTATAGAGTTGTTAATGAACAAAAGAAGATCATTGAATCCAACTCTATTTCCATTGCGAGATCGAAGTGATAAAGTAGAAATTGAGATAGACAGTTTAAGCTAAGATGAAGTAGTCCACATGGCTGATAGCAGGGAGAACCGAGTGGCTTAACATGCTTAATAACTGATGAAAGAGTTTGCATATCCCATGATAGGAATCTCACCATCATGTATTATTTTGAATGATAATGCTAGAAATTATGAACTAAAACACATTCATTTTAACATGCTTTCGTCATTTCATGGAATTGTTGTAGAGGATCCATCGATATTCATGCGTGATTTCTATTCAACAATACAAATTTTTCCATTGCAAGATATCATTAAGGATTAATTACACATGAGATGTTCCCCATACACGTTGAAGGATGAGGAAAAACATGGTTTATGACGTTAACTCCTAGTTCATTAACCACATGAGAAGTAGTGTACAACAAATTTATTGGCAAATTTTATTCTCATGCAAAAACTGCTAAATTAAGGAGTAAAATTGGTACTTTCTTTCAAATGGATGGTTAAGCATTCCATGAAGCATGGGAGCGATTTAAAGCATTATTAATTCAATGTCCTCATCATAGATATCTACTTGAAATAACTAGTTTTTCTATGATGGATTGATACAACCATGTCAAGCCATGGTCAACAATGCTGTAGGGGGAGCAATGGGAGCAAAGACTCCAAAAGAGACATATGAGTTGTATGAAATTCTTGGAGCCAATTCTCAGCAAAAGAGTCTAAGAGGTAGGTCTAGAGAAATTTATGAAGTAAACTTTAAAATAGATCTATCTATGCAGATGTCAAAGATGGCAAAGCAAAGGAAGGCGATGTGCTCGATGATAATGAACATGAAACAACCACAACCTGCCCCAACAGAGGTTTGTTCTTTTTGTGGGATTTCAGGTCACTCATCTAACATTTGTCCTTCAAATGATCATTTTGCTGGTGATGCAGAATAGGCAAATGCAATGAATTTTTGTAACCAGTGACCACGAAATGATCCTTACTCAAATTCATACAATCCCAATTGGAGAAATCATCCTAACTTTTCTTAGAACAATGACTGCAATTAGAACTAAGCTGGAACATATTTTCAACCACTACAACCAAAGAAACCTAGTCTTAAAGAAACTACGCAAAGTTTTATTCAAGCAACACAGACTCAGTTCCAGAACAATGCAACTAAGTTTCAAAATATTGACTCAAGATTCCATAGCATGGAGGCATCCATGAAGAAGATGGAGACATCATTAGGACAGATTGCAGAAGCCATGCAAAGCCACACACTTGGAAAATTGCCTAGCTAGCTTGAGCAAGCAAAGGTGATCACTACACTGAGAAGTGAAAAGGTAATTGATAACAAATTTTGTAAAGAAACTAACGATTTAATTGTTTTTGCAGGAACTGACAAGGGAAAGACAAAGGCAAAGGAGGAAGTACATTCAAAGAAGGTGGTGTTTTCAATAGTTGACCCTCTAGTCAACAATAAAGCACCCCCACCTTATAATCTTCCACTCCCATTTCCAGGAAGGTTGAAGCAAAGCAAATTTGATAAATCATTTTTTGACATTTATGATATTCTTTCTAAAGTGAATGTAAACTTTACTTTGCTTGATATGATAAAAAAATATGCTTGCTTATGCTAAATTTTTGAAGGAACTAAGTTCAAGGAAGCATAAGTATGAGCATCATGAGAAGGTAATTGTTTTAGAAGTAGCCGGTGTAGTATTGCAAACAAATTTGCCCCCAAAATAAAAGGATTCAGGTAGTTTCAGTATTTCCATTATTGTAGGAGGAACAAATAAGGTAAAAGCAATGTTAGACCTTGAAGTAAGCATAGATTTGATGCCTTATTCTATTTATGTACAACTTAGTTTGGGAGAATTGAAACCCACTACAATGTCTCTTCAGCTTGCAAACAGATCAATTAAATATCCTAGAGGCATTGAAGAGATTATTCTTGAGCAGATAGATAAACGGATTATTCTAGTTGATTTTGTAGTTTGTGACATGGACAGGCAAATGATTCTAGAGAGAGAAGTACGCATTCTTCTAGGATGCCCATTCATGGCTACAACTAAAACAATCATTGATATACAAAATGAAAAGTTGACAATGACAATCTTCGATGAAATTGTGAAATTTTCTATTTACAACTCTTTATCATTACTTTCAAATTCAAATGGTTATTTTCAATTAGATGAATTAGATTCACTTGTTCTCTCTACTTTTGTGCGACAAGAAATAAATGATAACTTCAAATTAGCGCTAACTTTGGAAGGATTAGTGAAAGATGAAGAAATAAAATAATTAAAGTAAATACTTGATAGTGCAAATTAAGTCAGGGAAGATGAGGTCTCCAAAGAAGGGTTAAGGCAAGAAAACCTAGAGTTGGAACAACCAACTGTTACACCACCACAATTGGATTTCAAATAATTACCATAGAATTTGAAATATATATTTCTTGGTGTAAATAATACTTTTCCTATTATAATTGCTTTTAACCTATATGTGGATGAAGAGTGTAAGTTGTTGAAAGTGTTGAGAGAGCACAAGGGGGCTATAGGTTGGACCTTAGCAAATATCAAGGGAATTAGCCCCATTGTGTGCATACATAAAATACTTCTGGAAGAGGTTACAAAACCTTTTAGAGATGCACGGAGGAGACTGAACCCACACATGAAGGAGGCAGTTAGAGCAGAGGTTATCAAGTTGTTGGATGCAGGTAGTATCTATCCAATCTCTGATAGCAAATGGGTAAGTCCGATACGTGTCGTGCCAAAGAAATATGGGCTCTTAATTGTTAAAAATGACAAAGATGAATTGGTCCCTATAAGAATGAATACAGGATAGCAAATGTGCATTGATTAAAGGAAGCTCAATGCAGCCACAAGAAAGGACTATTTTCCTCTCCGTTTCATTGATCAAATGCTTGAAAGATTAGTAGTTTATGCTTATTATTGTTTTTCAGATGGCTTTTCAGGTTATAATCAAGTTCCCATTGCCCTAAAAGATCAAGAAAAGACTACCTTCACTTGCCTATTTGGAACATTTTCCTATGGGAGGATGCCTTTCAGTTTGTGCAACACTCCTGCAACCTTTCAAAGGTGCATGATGTCCATCTTTTCTGATATGATTGAAAGGTTCATTGAGGTGTTCATGGATTATTTTTCTATTTTTGGAGATTCATTTGATGACTGCCTTAATAACTTACGATTGGTACTTAAAAGATGCATTGAGATGAATTTGACATTGAGTTGGGAGAAGTGTCATTTCTTAGTCAAACAAGAAATTGTGCTAAGCCACATTATTTCTAGTAAAGGCATTGAAGTGGACAAGGCAAAAATTGAATTGACTGCCAAGCTACCTCCCCCAAATTTAGCTAAGGGAGTTAGAAGCTTTACTAGCCATGCAGGTTTTTATAGTTGATTTATAAAGGATTTCTCAAAAATTTCTAGACTGCTCTATAACTTGTTAGCTAAGGATGTAACATTCTATTTTGATGAGGAATGCCTTTGTGCCTTCAATACCTTAAAAGAAAATTTGACTTCAACTCCAATTATAGCAGTGTCTGATTGGTCCATTCCATTGAGCTCATGTGTGATGCATTGGATTTTGCTGTTGGTGCTATTTTAGGACAAAGAGTAGAAAAATTACCTCATGTGATCCATTATGCAAGTAGGAGTCTAAATGAAGTAGAATTGAACTATTCCACCATTAAAAAAGAATTACTTGCAATTGTGTTTGCTTTGGAAAAATTTCGTTCTTACTTGATTGGTTCAAAGTTAGTTGTTTATTTTGATTATGCTAAATTGAGATACTAGCTTACAAAGAAGAATGCCAAGCTTAGGTTGATTACACGGATCTTATTATTGCAAGAGTTCAACCTGACAATTAAGGACAAGAAATGCTGTGAGAATGTGGTAGTAGATCACTTGTCTAGGTTGGTAAAAGGGGCCAATTTGGAGCAAGAGAGATGCAAGAAGAACATTCCCGTCAATGAGATATTTCCTAATGAACAATTGTTTTCTATAAAGGGAAGTGAACCTTGGTATGCTGATATTGTGAATTATTTGGTTAAGGGAGTGTGCAATCCTATGTTGATTCATAGGTATAGAGGAAGTTGCTCTCTATGGCAAGGCATTATTTTTGGGAAGATCCAATCCTTTTCAAGCTATGTCCAAACCAAATTATTAGATGTTTTATGCCAAAACAGGAGCAGCAAAGCATACTGAGATATTGTCATACATTCAACTGTAGAGGGTATTTTGGAGGGAAGAAAACTACTTTAAAGATTTTTTAGTTTGGTTTCTCTTGGCCAACTATCTTTAAGGATGCTCATGCCTTCTGTGCAATGTGTGAGAGGTGTCAGTCAATAGAGAATATCGGGAAGCAAGATGAGATGATGCTCACAGGTAATCTCATGGTTGAATTATTCGATGTGTGGGGGATTGATTTCATGGGACCATTTCCCCCATCGAATGGTAACTTGTATATTTTGCTTGTTATGGATTATGTTTCTAAGTAGATTGAGGCGATGGCTACTAAGACTAATGATGCTAATTTGGTGCTAATATTTTTGAACAACAGGATCTTTTTCAGGTTTGTCACTCCAAGGGCCATCATTAGTGATAGGGAAACTCACTTCTATAATAAGGCTTATGCAGCTCTGCTAAGAAAACATAACATTACACATTGAGTTGCAACTCCTTATCATCCGTAAACATTTGGGCAAGTTGAGGTTAGAAACCATCAAATTAAAGCAAATTTTGAAAGGACAGTAAACACTAGGAAAAAAGATTGGGTGATGAAGTTGAATGATTCATTATGGGCTTATAGAACCGTCTTCAAAACCCTAATCAGAATATGAGTCCTTATAGACTTGTTTTCGGGAAAGCCTACCACTTACCAGTTGAGCTAGAGCACAAAGCATATTGGACAATCAAAATTTTGAATTTTGATTTGCAGAAGGTAGGAAAGCAGAGGAAATTACAGCTCAATGAATTGGAAGAGCTGAGGAGTGAAGCATACGAGAATGCTAAGATTTACAAGGAATGAATGAAGAAGTATCATGATGAATTCATTTGCAAACTATGCATTGAGCATGGTATAGAAGTTTTAACTTTATGACTAATGTTTGCGTTTGTTTTCAGGAAAATTATAATCTCATTGGGTTGGTACATTCTTAATAAATTAGGTGTTTCCTATTGAGTCATACATGTATTGTGATGATGATCAACACATGTATAACAGATGATTTTGATGATAACAAAACTTATACTAGATTTGCATTATGCTAATGATATTGTTAATATCAAAAAATAAGAATTAAAACTATAATGTGCCTAATATATACAATTCATGTTGATCCATGTGTATAAATTATTTGCTTTATAACGATAATGATCACATGATTATAAGAATTGGAACATTACCTAAAAGTTGTATTTGAATTATTCATCTATACCTGTTGAATACTTTTGAAGTATTTTAGAAACTTTCATCATATTTAAGAAAGTTATTTCTACATCCTTAGAAGTCCTAAAGTAATTTCTCATAAATTATAAAGCTTGTACTTAAAGTAGTTTCAAAAACTCTGAAACAACCCTTTGATTCTTCAAGATCAGAAAACTCTAAAACTAGCACCCAATACAGCTTTTAAATCTCTAAAATTACACCATCCAATTAACTCCTCTGAAGTCAAGTCATAAACTCTAAAATCAAGTCATAAACTTTGAAGTCTATACTTGATATATTTTAGAAACCTTGAAACCAATCTTCCAATCTATTTATTCAACTATAAATTACTTTAGAAGAAAGCATATGTATTTTAATGTATATTCCAACTTACAACAGTAAGCATATACACATACTTTGCTATGATTTTAAATGTTTTGCTATAAGAACAAATTGTCATAATACATTTTTCAAATGCTCTGCTAGAATGATTTCAAAGTACATTCATATTTTTTTTCCTCTAAGAATCTTTTGCATATCTATGATTACTTGATAAACAAAAAAAATGATCATATAATCCATTATGAAATCATCTTATTATCATAGGTTGGATCTTCTATGAATATATATACATGTTCTACATGGAAGTATTAAGTTAAGAAAGAAAGAAATCATAATTGGATGAAGTTTATATAAAACATACAGATTAAAGCAAATATCCATGCTTCACAATGTATGTATATCATGAATGGATAATTATAGAATGTTTGATAAACTTCATGGAAACATATGTATAATTAATTAGGCATATCTTCATAAACAGAAAAATATGAAAACATCATTTATAGATAAAAGAACAACAACATGCTTAAGTGAACTCATCTTTCTCAAAGCACAAAGTCATTATGGCTATCTATGATCTACAACTTATGGAAACTAATTTTTGGATATTCATAATTGAACAATTATTTCAGAATATTGTGAGATAGTATATACATGAGCTTTAATGAAACCATGTGTGTATGATAAAAGAAAATATACTTAATACACACATCCATTACAAAGTATGAATCAAATATACTATTCATACTTCATATATACT
>JAYJMB010058320.1:0-27045 GCA_036873735.1 Pouteria campechiana | reverse complement strand
TTTAAGTAAATTTTTTTGATGTTATATTATAACATTAATCTTTTAAGAACATAAAAATATTTTTATAATGTATTTTCTAAAATAAATTTAGTAATAATTTATATTAATAAATATTTGATTGGTTTAATAAAAATTATAATAAGTAATTTTATATTATAGATACTTCAAGGTAAATAAAAAGATTTTCTAATTTTTCTTGATATATTTTTGAAGATTTTTTAAATTAAATAATAAAGAAATTAACTATCGATATATAATCTAAGATTCTTTAAATTGACAATAGTAGAAAATAAAAATAAAATCTGAATCTAGCATTCTCTAAATAGAATAATAAGTAAAAATATGGTAAGAAATTATAGGAAAAAAATCTAGAGAGATTATAAATGATATGGTGAGAAAAAATATGAAAAAATTAATCTAAACTTTATTTATTTTTTCTTTTTTCTTTTTCTTTGTTTTTTCTCTTTCATCCGTGGAAGACGTGATTATCATGAGAACTTTCATATTGGAAGATTTTTTTTTATGTTATTACTTATATATTTTTTTAAATCTATATATTTTGTTTAATTCGCGGGGCCTCAACAGATGAAGGGCCATCGACAGGCGTCCCCGTTTAGGCTGTACCCTGTTTCCGTCGGGGCCTACGGCAGGCTGCCCATAGATCTTCACTTGACTAGCAATCTAGTGCTTGTCCAACGGCCTGAAAGGGTTTAAATCACACCCTCAAATGCAAACCTGCACGGCTCCTCAATCCTCATAATGCTCCTATCTCTCGCCCGTGATATTCCCTTCTATGCTTTCCTCATAGATTCCTGCTCGTCCAACAAGGATCTCACCACCCTAAGAAAGATCCACGCTCGAATCTTGACTATCGGAATCGCCCACCACGACTTCCTCCGGGCCAAGCTCGTCGCATCCTACGCCACCTGCTCATGCATGCAAGAAGCTGCACACGTCTTCTCCCGCACCAACCGCCAATCCACCTTCCTCTACAACTCCATGATCAAGGGCTACGCTTCGCTCTCCCTATATCGCCAATCTCTCCGCGTGTTCGGCCAAATGATCCGCTGCGGTAAGCTGCCCGACCGGCGCACGTTACCCTCCGTCCTCAAGTCGTGCGCCGGGCTGTCCTCCCTCCATCTCGGCAGGCAAGTCCACGTGGCGGTTCTCGTCCACGGATTCGGCTTCGACGTGGCCGCCTGCAATTCCCTGGTCACGATGTACTCAAGGTCCGGCGATCTGGCGTCCGCTCGCAACGTGTTCGACAAAATGCCCGAGCGGAATGCGGTCGGCTGGTCCGCAATGATCGGCGCGTACGGGCAGCACGGGCTCTCCAGTGAGGCGGTCAGGCTCTTCGAAGAGATGCTGGCGGCCGGAGAGTCTCCCGACGAGGTGGCGTTCACGGCGGTGCTGGCGGCTTGCAGCCATGGGAGGTTGGTGGAGGAGGGTCGGCGGGTGTGGGGGATGATGGATGGGAGGTTTGGGGTTCGTCGGAGGCTGGAGCATTACACATGCATGGTGGATATGTTGGGGAGGGCGGGACACGTGGAAGAAGCGGAGGCGTTGATTGGGGGTATGGAGAGGGAGCCGGACGAGGCGCTGTGGAATGCGTTGCTTGGGGCGTGTAGGTTGCATGGTAAGGTGGAGGTGGCGGTGAGAGTAGCCGAGAGGGTGTACGGAGGGAAGATTGGATTGTGAGAGGCGATAAAAGCAAATTTACTTAATTTTTTTTTTAGTCTTTATCATAGAAAAGTTTATCTATTCTTTATTCATTTAAATATTAACATTATATCACTCACATCATTTCCTTAGACAAACTTCACGCATTAGGAGTAACCAATTTTGTATGGAAATGTTGTCATTGATCTCATTCATTTTAAATTGAGGGCTTCCAAAAGAGCCACAGATGTAAGAATCTTATAATTAATTTTTACTACTGAGTTTTTGTTTCATGTGAATTGTTTGTATCTTAATTTTCTTATTTATTTGATTGATATTTATTTATCCTATTTTATCTCCAGCAACTCTACTTTGAACAAATAAAATTTGTTTGAGGACAAAGAAAAGAGAAGAAATCTTCTTTTTTTTTACTTTTTTTTTCCTATTCCTTTCATATTATGTATAGAAAATAAAGAATCGTTTAAAATTGCTCATGTAAGTATTTCATTTACTTAAAATATTATATATTGAATCACTTGAAGTATTTTTGGCTATTCCTTTTGGGGTCATAAAACCGATTAGAAAATCATTAATAGATTACGTGCACTCTTTAACCTTTCATTATAGCCCACTTAAGTTTCAGGTAAAGATAAATTTTGCATTCCAGCCATGATGCTGTGGTTGATTTAAATCCAATCACAACATCATGGCTGACCTGATACTAAGCTCCAGCACTAAAAACTTGGTGTTTGCAAGCATAATTGAACCATTTCCTGTTTTATACCATCCACTATTTCCTTTTGTACAAACTAAATATTTAAAATTTCAAAACGTCACAACATTTCAACATGTTAGTAAAATTACGATTTGATACTTTTCACAAAATATTTTCATTGGAGCAAGCGAGATACAGCCAAAGTGAAAAATAATGCTCAACAGAAAAGTGACTAAAACATATCTTCACCTGTAACATATGCATTTATGCTACATACCTGCATGGATTGCATAAGTTCCTATCATAACTATGAGACTCAAAATTACGTGGAAGCAGATCAACCGTGAATCTGAATCTTCTCCGGACAAGATGCAGGGTTGGTTTTAAAGCTATCGCATATTTGCATGAGATTTATAGATAGAGCCTATCACTGCATATATATACACAGATGTAGATACGTATTAATTCTGCTTGAAGTCCCTTCAACCCATGTCAGATTGGAACTCGCTGGGGAGGTTGGGTGTAGGATTTGCTACTACAGATCAAAGCTGTGGCTGTGGAAATGGAAAACTGGTTGATTCCATCTGCCCCTTATGTTCTGAGATCTGCATTCTTTAGCAACACTCCTTTGAAGGGTAGGAGGGCCGCATATAATGACACCGACATTCACATGGCCCCATCTCTCAGAAGCAGAGTCAAAAATTTCTGCAAGGCCAGTCAGATATCAAGTCATTAAGAAAATCCTGATCACATGTGCGATAAAGGACAAAAGCAACATAGGAATAAACAAAATTGGCTGTCAAGAAAGCAATGACATTTTGATCATTGATGTGGACTGAGCTGGGTATTCCAAAAATGGTGTGTTTTCTACCATTACATGTGTTTGATTGAGTGTAAAGGGCATAAAGTCCAAGATAAAATAGCATAATGAACAACATATGAGTAGTGATTTGAAAATAAAACAAATAAAGATAAAATTATTAGGTTTTTTAGATGAAAAAATGAGGAATAATGATTGGAATCTAGATAATAATGTGGAAAAAGCAGAGTTGTTAAGTAGTTAAAATATCACATTATATGAAATAGGGTGGGCTATTTTCTACCCTCTTCAATAAGAATCCAAACACACCCTAATTGGGGCATCTTCTTCCAGGAAAAATAATTTTTCATTGTTTTACAAGTGCTCTTTGTTAAACTTTTACATTGCTCAGATAATGCTATAGTCTTAGCCACATCATTTTCTTCCAAGAGAGGAAAATCTTAATGTTTTACATGTGCATATGTTTGTACTATTTCTCCCATTCAACATTCCTTGGCATGTCTTTGAACGCGAACTGTAAGAAGGGGAAAAAAAGGGAATCAGAGAAATGAAGACTCTTCAGAGTTGAAGAGATGCTGCTTGGACATTTCACATGGCTTAGGTATCCATTCAGCATTTGTAGAGGAATTTGTAAGAGCAGCATGTCTACATTGTACGCCTTCAACAGCATAAACAAATTTCACTTCTCGACAAGCAGGTTCATGATTCACTTGAACAGAAAGATAATATAAATTAAATGTGTAGGGTCAATCATTACCTTGGAAGTTTGGCCTGCATCCATATCTCATAGTCATTAAATTAGCAAGATTGCTTTGACTTGCATATGTTTGTATTTTTGGTTCATCATGCCTTGTTAATTTACTGTTTTCACCATCAGATTCACCATCCACTTGTGCATAACTTGAGACACTTCTAGCCCAGTGATTCCAAAAGAAGACCACCACACCTCCAAACATGATAACACTTGCAGTCATGCATATCATGAACAGAAGTCCTTTATACCACCAAATATCCACGTGTTGAGGTTCTATGTAAAAAGCATCCATCAAGCCCAAAAGAAGGACAAACCCAAGTGTTGACACAATGACATAAGCTCCAGACCATAAATTGTTCCCAGTGCCAACCAAGCTGGACAGGGTATTTCCACTGCCCGTGTCAAAAGAACCCATGCCAAAAGAGGGACAATTCATGCTCCCGTAAAGCACACCCTCTTCCTGAAATTCAATAAGAGATTGAGTTAATGTATTCATTTTGTGAATCAAATAGATCATTGCATCAAAAAAGAACAAATATTACAAACTCTTATGTTGCTTACGCACATTAATTTCTACTTTGTCTATGTGGAAAGGTTTTGTGGGTGTGTCTTAGTCTAATACCAATGATGGAAACGAAGGGGGGTCCAATGATATAGATATGCGGGTTTCTGCATAAATTCCCTTGCGGAACTCAAGAAAATACAACTAAAGATGGACAGACCACACTTACCAATGGAGGTTCGGACTCCTGAGTGATGTAAGTATGAATGTCTAGATTCAAGTGATCAGCAAAAGATGGGAAGATGGATTCTGCATTGATTGCTGAAATAAGAGACAGCTCCTTGGATTTCTTCACAGCCCAAACAATCAACACATGTTTTGGGAGGCAAGGCTTTTTTTCCCTAATCCTGTGCAGGATATCACTCAAGATAGCCAAAAATGGGGAGATTCCAATACCACCAGCTACCAAAATAAGGTATTCATATCTAAAAGAATGGAGGACGAAAAGTCAGCCAACCAATCAACAAACACTTGAAAAAAATGATGATAAGAAAAGCAACCATAGATGTGTATGGTTGCATGAAATTTAAAATAAATCAGGCCAGTTAACCATGAAACTTTATTGAAATTTCCTAATACTCAGTGCAATCAAATAACTGAATAAGTCATATATGCTCTAGTGACAAATTGCGTAAACTATGAAATAAAGAAGAAACTTTAGGTTTTTCATTGGCCTTGCCCATGTAAATCTGGCTATCCTTTGTTGTTATAGTTTGCTGATGGTATTGGCAGTTAGGCACTGCAACATCCTTGATACAGTATGCCAGCAAGTTTTTCCAGATCGAAAAAGATCATAGCCATCAGATCTATCGCCACTTTTATGATCATGGCTGGATTTTTATTTACTACAATTTACAAGCCAATCAAATGTTTAGAATCTTCTTACATGAAATATTTTGGGATACTTTTGTGGACACCGTATTTTGTATAATCAATAGTTTGGATCACAAAATGGGTTTGTGGTGTCATGGTTTGCTATGATGTGAAGACTAGAGCAATTAAATATGAAAATCAGACCAATGAAGCTTTGTGCTGTTATGATATGCTATGATGTGGAGGCTAGAGCAATTAAATATGAAAAGAAGAGCACGCACGTCAAGTGGTAGGGTGACTCATGCCCGTAAGGCCCCTCGACAGAAGCTGTTATTGCAGGGGCAGGCTGGAATGGCAAGCCCTTCTGAGGCTGCTGAGGAAAGTTGGAGATACTATCTCTTAGCCTTCTTGTCCATTTTCCAAGAACCTTAATAAGAATTGATAAATGGTGCTTCCCATCCAAAGGACTCGACGAAACGCTGAAGGGATGCCACTGTAGCCAAGATAATTCCTTAACTTGAAGGAACACAAAACTGAGAGCATTATATCGCAAAGCTGTAATATTGAAGAGCAAATCACAATCAGATTATGCTTATGAACTGAAATATTGATTAATTACAGAGAGCTGCTGTAAGGTAAAAGACAACAATAACTATTGTAGAATTCAAAAATTCACTTGCTCAAGAGGAATATTGGACCATGCGTTCACAATGAAAGAGTTATCATGCAATCTTTATTTGCTTGTTTCTGCAACTGGGACAGATCATTTATGATTTTGGCCACTAATCTGGTCACTTATGTGGTGGCACATCAGAATATCAGATTAATTCCATGTGTAGAATGATGAGGCCATCGTTCTTGTCCTGAAGCCCTAAAATTAAGAAAAATTATGATGCAAGTATTTATCCAGATTGTTGATGGGCCATAAAACATTTTGTTTTTCAAATCATCAAGATCCTAGCCAGACAATCATTCCCCCATTTTTCTCAAAGTGATATGACCTTTCAATACAAGAACTGTTTATGGCATTAGAAAGGCAGGCCATTTAGGTCTGGATCATGTAGCATGGCCTTCAACAGTATTGATTGACCTATCAGGAGATGATGCATATTTGGATGCATCAGGCTCTGCCAATTCCCCTTTATATCAATTTTTCATTTTCACACACGCACACACACACACACACACACACACACACACACACACACAAAACGACTGTTATTGCAAGGGAAGTATGAAAAAATTTTGATAGGAGTACTTGGTGGCTTTGAGAGAACCAGTTCCACAGTTCCACAAGGACGGCATGAAGCTGAGAGTATATCAACAGTTGTTCGAGACTGGCAGAACCTCAAAAAGCGATCAAGCAAAAAAAGGAATATCCCTCCAGCAGCCATGCTGAAAATGAAGTCGCCAACATGCAAAGCTAGGAACACAACAAAGATCACATAAAGCTGATGTGTGTAGAAGAAGAGCTCGAAATAGTTTCTCCTCACTGGATTTAGTGATGTCACCCACATAAACAGACCAGCCAAAAGGCTAATTACCCCAGGAAGATTGGCAACACCGACATTTCTCCACTCTAGCAACTGTGTACACAGAGCAATTAAACAACAAAACAAAGTCAATATGGGGCATTCATAAAGGCAATGGATGTTACTCTAGTTAATGCTATTTCTTATCTTCAAAATATAGCAAGTGGTAAGTCTTTCCACCTTTTAGATCATGTCTATGGGAAGAGTAGAAAATCAAAAGGGAAGGATACTCATTTATAATCTACATTTGCACTCACCTTGCTTACAAGGTGCCCCTGCCTTGCCCATGCGATTATAAAAAATAGGCCATGTAAAGTAAAGATTGCCATTGTAAGATGTCCCAGCCACACATGGTATCTAGCTGCATGCTCGAAAGGAATGTCTATGAGGCGAAGAAGAACTGACCCTCTTGCAACTGGTAGAAACAAAATTCCTAAGCAGAACAATCCAATTGAACCTAAGCGAAGTCCAAGAATCTCCAACATGAACCAACTGCAAAGTTGATGTAAAAATAACCTTATGTATCAGGGCACACATGATGCATCCAAATCAGTGGATATCATAGCTTAGATAAAAAATATATAGAAAACATTCTGGTAACTAAAAACGCATAAAGAGAAGTGCTTTTTGTGAAGGTTGTGGAGCCAATGGATATAGTCCTCTTAAACATAGGAAATTTTCATCTCCATGGCATTTGTAAAAAACAAGTTTGTAGCAATTTCAAACTTGATGAGTCCAATAAGAAACATTGCCTATCGAATTAGTCGTCCAAACCAGTTCAATGCCAAACGTCTGTTTTTTTTTCCATCATTCCTTGTATTATTTTTACTCATATCATTTGATTTTTCCTTATCCCTTGTATTGTTTGCATTCATATCATTTGATTTTTCCTTATCCCTTGTATTGTTTGCATTCATATCATTTGATTTTTCACAATTATAGTAAGCACAACCACAACAGATATTTGTATGACATGTTTGCAAATGTTATTGAAGTTATATAAGATATGATAGTTGAGATGTGCTGTTGCTACTGTAAACTGTCATTGGTTTAGGGTGATTCGGGGGTGGCTGGCACAGGCAAGGAGCACCTCATCTAAGTGGGAGCTTCTTCTGATCTTGCAGCACGTCAATTGAATTGAACTATCAACAGTTACTGATCTAGACAAGTAAATAACAAGTTTATGATGCATCCTATTGTGCAAAATAAGATAGACCTCAAGTTGAAATAACGTTTATCTGGAGACAAGACCTGGAAAAAATGGATGGTAATGAAGGAAATAAAGGATGGTTTCTCTACCTTAATAGATTAGCAAATCTATTTCAAGTCAACACTCCATTAAAATGCATCCTAGAGGCCATCCAACATGAAGCCTTGTTATTTCAAAAAGAACAAATAAGAAAACTACACAAGCATGAATATAAACATAGTGATCAGAAATTTTTAATTATGAAATTGAAGCAGATTGAGAGAGTTAAATGAAAACACCTTCTCTCTTTGAAACGAAGTGGAAATTCAGAGATGAGGTGATGGATTTGTACTGCATAAGCAGTAACTGCCCAGATAATATATGCCGAAAACAGAAGTATCCCAAACAGTTCTGCAGCAGTGACAACGCCAAATGGTCCATCAACAAGTATGGGAAATGTCCACAAGCGGAACCTTGGAAATTTTGGTTTCTTCGACCTGTATGTCAGGGAAGGCCCATGAAAAACAAGATTGCATCTGAAAATTCAAACCTTATGCTATATAGAAATATTATTCTTGCTGTAGCACTCGATCACCGAAACTAATAGCATGGAATGCAACTTGGAAAAAAAAGCTTTCAACAGAATTATGGGAAGTCATACTCTTCATCTTCGATTGGGAAAGCTGCCAAATAGACATATGCTAGGAATGCAACAATGAGAATTGGAGCACTGAATAAGAGGAATATGCTTCCTGCATTTTAAAGAAAACAAGCATCACAACTTAAACGTAAGTCCCTTCCTAGCTCCAAATGAGGAAAAATAAAGCAAGACAAGTAGCATTGATGGTGCCTACCTGCAGTTCCGAAAAGGGTGTTTGTGGTCGCCATAATCCATTTCCGAAACAAACGTCCCACAAACTCACTAGGATAGAAAAAGATAATAGCAATCCACGCAACGAAGATTGCCCACATCAAAATTTTGAGCGTCCATTTTGCAAATGATGAGAAGGAACTTCTCTTGAAGACACCCACCTTGGTGTCTCCATTCAGAAGTGGCTCATGAGCAGAGAGTTCCGACATGGAAGGATCTAGCAAGCAACTACTCTTGAACTCAGAGAAGAATACTGTCTTATCCTTCCCCTACTTTCAAGCCTCTCGTTAATTCCTGATAGCCAACATCCCATTAAATACTTCCACAACTACAAAAAGACAAATTGCTAACACAGACAATCAATTCAATTATGTAATTTTTATGAAAAAAATAAAAAAAGCTGATGATAACGGTTGTTAAATATTTATCAATTGTTGGAAATAACATACTAAAAGAGAAAAATCTCTTCTTACTGAGCTATTCAGTTTGAAGAAATGCACACCAATCAATCTGCTACAAATACCCTTGTCTCGGATAATTATACATACATTGCTACAAACAACGAACATTCAATATAACCCAGAGCTATTTTTTGGTTTTTTCCTATTGTCCAAACTGCAGAGGCCTCTAAAACCTAGGAATTCTTTTCATCGGTCCCCATAAATCCATTGTCTAAGCTCTTTCAGTGTGTGCCATCGGTGGAAATGCACAAATAAATGCATACCACTGATTCTATATCAGTAGCATAAATCCAAGAAAAAAAAACGAAAAAGAAGAGTCGCAAAATTCTACCCAATCGATGGGCACAGCCTGTCGATCAAACAAGTTTATAAACTTCAAGGACCAGAAAATATAAGGAAGAAGACAAAAAACTCCATTGAAAAAAAAAAAAAAAAACTCTTGATGCCAATTCGTTTGTCGACTTACCATTACTCCAATCCACCCAAAAAACCATATCCGGTGGCAATTTACCCGAAGAAAATGAGGAGCAGGAGTTATTACCCGAGTCCCGACGAAAACGAAAGAACATCGCACGCAGTGACATGAAAAGAAAGCAACGAAACGAGGACCGCAGGAGTGTAAAGATGATGGGAATGTCATTTCGGGTCTGCTTCCAACGAAAACGAAACGAACTGAAATGATTGGTTGCAGCTTGAAGCGTGAGAGAGAGACGAATAGGAAAAGGAAACAGTTGTTTTCTTTGTCAATTCGGTCTGCTTCCAACGAAAATGAAATGTACCGAAATGAGTGGCTGCAGCGTAAACTGTACGAGAGAGAGGCGAATCGGTAAAGAAACAGTTGGTTTCTAAAACGTAAAGCTTTCGTTTGCATGTACGGGATTCTATCTGATCCTCGACCCAAGGAATTCGTTAGTGCTCGGTTTTCATTTGAGGCAAATCAGACCACCAATGATTCAGTAATCCATTCCATTCTTATGGAGGGAACCATTTTGGAATTGATTTCGGTCAAGAATTTCTGTGGACGCCACATTTCCTAAATAGAACCCGAGTATATGGAGAAAGGATCGATCGAGTACAAGCCCGGAATCTTCTGGTCGCGGACAGTCGTCGGGATTTCAACCCCAGGCGCTTTTCCTGCTGCTGTTTTCCTAGGCTTTGCAATTTCCATGCGCGCACGGAATTGTAGACAATTGTCTAGGGCCCCGCGGCCAAGACACGTGCATGCGTCCTCATGGGCAGCAAAAACACTGAAGGAGACACATAAATGCATTTGCATGCCTTGTATTATCCGTTAAATTGGCATATAAAGTAAAGGTTGAAATTGGTAGTGTATAAAGATTAAAAATATAAATAATGATAAAAAATATAAAATTATATATATATATATATATCATAGCAAAATGTAAATTATATATAATGAATTTTTTACTAAACAATTAACTTCTATTTAAAATTATGTGTGTCTCCATTGCATATTTTATATCAGTATTTTTTACTTAATAAAAAATAATATATAAACTTTTGAATTGCTAGATTAATTATTTACATGAATGATATTTATATTTAATATATCAATAATATTTATATAAATATTTAATTTGTCAGAGCACATTATGTATTTTCTTTTTCAAATTGTAATGTTTGAGTAAGATCTAACTCAAACGTTATGCTTTGAATAAATTATTTAGCCTTATTAAAGATTATTTAAATTAGAAATATATAGGCTTCAACATTTAAAAAAATATTTTTAGATAATTTTGTGAGTTTATATTCATTATGACTTATTTAATTTTTTTAAAAATAATTTTTGAGATAAAATAAATATATATGCTAGTAAATAAAATAAATGGTTTGAATTTTACTGGAACATTATAATTTAGAAAATCAAAAAGAGAACATAATGTACTCAAGTACATTAAAATTAAATTTTGATAATTAAAATTAATAGATAACTTAGTAAAAATAAATTAATTTTAAAATTATGGGACAACATGGACAAAATATCAAAGTCAATAAAAGTATGAATAAATTGGCTTAAAAATCATTGAGCTATATTGCGAATTGATTTACTTAAAAATTGAAATATATGTTATATATTAAAATTGCAGGCATGTTGCGTTTGTAATTTATAAAGATTTGATTTAAAAATGGGAAAAATATTATATCAAGTATCAAAATCCGATTGCATAAGTAGATATATAACTAAAGGTTGCTAATTGCTTCCCTCAAATTCTGAAAATTTTTATAATTATTAGTAAATTTTAATTTTTTAATAAATTTTCCCTTAAAAATATAATTACCCCATCACAAGCAATGTATAATGGCACTTCCTTTTTTAAAATACAGAAAGGAAAAGTGAAATACTTGCAAAATCTCGAAACGCAAGAATGTATTAATTTTTTTTTTAAAACATTTTTACTGTCACGTGACGTGTCTCAACCAGGCATACGTAAAAGCTGACGCATTTGGATCCGGACTCATCCTTGGCAAGTGGAATTTTAAGGTTGGGCAGTGACACAACTCTAGGTGGAATGTTAACCATTTAAAAGCTTCTGCTGTTGAAGATGGATAGCCATAAATATAAATATTACGCATGTAGCAGATTCTTATAAAATCGGAAGCCTGGCATTTTTATCAATTTATTTTTATTAGCACGTCCAATTTTTGTCGATATTTTAATTGAATTTTGAACCTATAGCTTAAAATTTTGTGTACAAAATTTCAACAGGATGGATACAGGATACCTAAAACTTTAAAACCATTAAATGGAGGTGGATATAGAATTGTCTACAGTCATGTGCCACTTTTTTGCCACGCCTGGCGTGGTGCTTAGCGTCACGCGCTTTAAATGAGCCTCTTTATTTGGGATGGTGCCACAATCAAGCACCAGCACGCCCTCCTGGCCAAGCAAACCCGTAGGAGAAAGAATTTCAGACCACAAAAAGAAAAAGAGAACTCTCATCATGAGTCTTATCATCATCTCCTGGTTGAAGCGTCTCCAATCCTCAGTCACTTGAACGAGGTGATTCAGCTTTATTAGACAGGCTAAGAACTCCAGTCCAAACGTAGCAACGGAAGGTTCACCACACACCTTTGTGGCAGGACCACACACCCCCAGTTACGTTACACTCCAAATTCCAACCCAATATAATAATACCTATTAGACCTTACATCCGGGCCAGCTACGTGAGCCGCAGGTGGGTTATTAGAGAGAGAGAGAGAGAGAGAGAGAGAGAGAGAGAGAGAGAGCTACCAACTAATCATACTTACGGCTGAAGTCAGTTTGATTTGAAGATCACCCGCCAAATTAATACAGCCAATGAGAAAAGATTTGTATCTTAGGCAACTAAACTGACAAATTGGGCTAAAGCCCACTGGAATTTTAGATCTAAGATTCAATCAAGCACTTTGGGCCTTTCGATGTGTTCCTGATGTTTTCGTCTCGGTATTTGATGTATCGTGTAGTTCACCTTTCATGCATCGCAGAAAAATCTCTACAACTCAAAGCTATGGTTGTTGAAGTGGAATACTGGTGCAATTGATCTGCCCCAGATGGTTCTTGACCTGCACTCTGCAGCAACGCTTTTCTGAAGGCTTGGGGGACCACAAACAAAGACACCCACGTCACATTTTCCCCACTTCTTGGCGACGGAATCGAAAATTGCTGCAAGCACAATAAGAAGAAAAAAAAAAGGGCTCAGTGGTAGATCAAAGGTGTTTGAAATTAATGGAGATCAAACCATGTCAATGAAAGATGCAGGATGGGCCATTAGCATTCTTACTTTTGAACTCTGGCCTGCATCCATACTGCAAAGTCATCACGCTACCAAGATCAGATTGAGATGCTTCAGTTTGCATTTTCTGTTCAGTATCCTTTGTTGGGACTTCCTTCACATCACCACTCATGTCTTGGGGCCGAGTTGAAACTCTTGTTTCCCACATATGCCATAGGAAAATCACTGGACCACCAAACAAGAGAATGCCTGCAATCATGCATGCTAGGAAGAGGAGGCCTTTGAACCACCAGCATTTTACCTCAGAAGGTCTTATATAGAGAGCCTCCATCAAGCCCAGAAAGATTATAAAGCCAATTATAGATGAAACAACATAAATTCCAGACCACGTTCTATTTCCTGTGCCAACCAAACCGGACATGCTACCACTGCTGCTGGTCATGGGAGGGTCACAACAGCTCTGGCTCTTGTAAAGCTTGCCATCTTCCTGCAATCAGAAAATGAATGTGAAGCTATTAGAGTAAGGAAGAGTTGGAAGGTGAATAAAGACTATTGCCATTTGCAACTACCAATCTCCATTGATGAGACATCTAGAATTATTGCTCATGCTCTGGATGGTGAAGGTTGATACAAAACCATGACTACTGCGCAATAGGATGTCACTACAAGGAAAACAGTCAAATGCAGCCATTACTTTCGCTGCATTTGATCAAAAAATCGCTGCATGTAGTCAGATGTAGCCAAAAAATTTTGCTACATTTGATCATAATTTCGCTGCAATTGCCCCATCGCATCTGATCAATTGCACAAAACGATTGCCAGTCAGACTTACCAATACAGATTCTGATTCTTGAGTGACAAAAATTTGAATCTTCAAATGCAATCTATCAGATGAAGGTGGGAAGAGGGAGGCTGAATCAACCAAGGATAGTAGGGAAATCTCCTTTGACCTTTTAACTGTCCAAATGACCAATACATCCTTTGGTTGGCAAGGTTGGTTTACTCTAATCCTGTGCATGATGTCATTCAAGATAGCTAAGAAGGGTGAAATTCCAATGCCACCGGCTACCAAAATAAGGTTTTGGTACCTAAGATAAGAAAGTTCCAACTGTGTCAGTATATGCGCATACAATACGAAGCATTATATGAGAGCCAAGCACCGTTGCTCATGCCTGACTAGGCATAACTGCTACATCAACACAATATCAGAGGAAGGTTCTTACATCAAGTGATGCGCCAGTTCATGCCCATATGGCCCTTCAACTGAGGCTGTTATCTTGGTTGGCTCTGTAGGGTCTTTGATTTTATCTTCGATCTTTCTTGTCCAATCTCCAAGCACTTTACCAAGAATTGAAAGATGATGTTTTCCATCCAAGGGACTGGATGAAACACTAAAGGGATGCCACTGCAACCGGGAGATTTCCCGCACCCGGAGGAAGATAAAACTGAGAGCATTGTACTGCAGATCTGGATTACAAGATGGTCAAGCATGTTAAGAGCACATCCAGCTAAAGCAGTAATCCAATAAAAGAAACATTCATGAAATATTCATATATGCCTTCTTATTTTGATTTACATTTTCGTAAGTCTTAACATAGTAGCAGAGTCATTTATCTTATCAATTAAGATTAGCCTACATGAATTAAGACAAAACTATCCTCAAATATACAAAAGAAACCATGCCACAGAGAAATATTTCACCAGCCATAAACAATCAAAATCTTTTGCAACCCAAGTACAGGAACATTATGAGGAGCAGTACTTGATGGTTTAGAAAGAACCAATTCCATTGTTCCGCATGGGAGACATGTTGCGGAGGCTACTTCAACTGTTCTCCTTGACTGGCAGAACCTCAAGAATCGATCAGCCAGGAAGATGAATATCCCTCCAGAAGCACAACTGAAGACAGAGTCACCAACGTGCAAGACTAGGAATGTGATGAATGCTGCATACAACTGATGGGTGTAATAGAAGAGCTCAAAATGTTGCCTCCTCACTCGATACTGTGACGTGATCCATATTAAAAAACCAGTTGCAAAGGCGAAAGCACCGGGAAGATAAGCAATGTCGCTACATTTCCACTGCAATATCTGCATTCATCAGAAAAATTGATGCCATAGAATAGATTCATGATTTTCACCTGCATTGATATTAAGAATGTGCGAGAGAGAAGATGATCATTGGAGCTCACGTTCTCTAGGAAACGGCCCTGTATTGACCACAGGACAACGAAACAGAGGGCGTGCAACGTGCATATGCACATTGTTGCATTGCCCACCCAAACATGGTATCTGGTAGCATGCTCTACAGGTACATTTATGAGCCGAAGAAGTACAGAGCCCCTTGCTACGGGCATAAACAGTAGTCCTATGCAAGTCAATGCTGTTGAACCGATCCGGAGGCCAACCTTTTCCACCAGCTCGTAACTGAAAAATCAATCCCACTTTATCATTCTATTTTCTGACCCGTGATCGGTACTAGATTAAACGTAAAGGGACGAGGCTGATCAGCAAAGTCCATTTTGACGGGCGAGAATTACAGCAATTGATAGTGGATCACGAACAAATCCACCCACCAATTCAAGTATTTGAATTGTCCATCCATCTAATTTCTGGGCTATTTGATGATTACGTACCTGTTATATATCCAAGCATGCATTACGTATGCAAAGATGGCTAGTGAGAGGCGTGCATTGCCAATGAGATTTTACCTCTTCTCTTTGGAAGACAATGTCAACTTAGATATCGAACGATGGTACTGTATTGTCTGGATGCATAGTGCCCATACAATATATGTAGCAACCACGACTATTCCAATCAGTTCTGCAGCTGACACAATGCCAAACGGTCCTCTGATGATGACAGGAAATGTCCGCAAGCCCAGCCTCAAAAATTTTTTCCCCTTTGGTCTGTAATAGAAGCAGTGTAAGACCCAAAAAAATAAATAAAAAGAATACATAAAGTGGAGCAATTAAAGGGTGTGTTTGGATGCACCAATGAATGGAATTGCAATGGTTTAAAGGGTGTGTTTGGATGATTCATTGAACAGAATTGCAAGTTTTAGTTTAAGACGTTGGCAACATCCAAGCCGTGATGGTGTTCTTTAGTGTTACAGGATGACAGTTGTTTCAAATACAGGCTGTTGCTATGTGCAATTCAATCCAAGTTTGCAACCAAAAACAACCTAAACGAGTAGCAGACTCTTGTTCCTTACTTGGGATCATTTCTAGGAAAGGCAGCAACATATATAGCTGCTAGAATTGCAAGAATGAGAATTTGGCCACTGAAAATCAGAAGCACACCTCCTGTATATTTACAAACAAAAAGAATTTATGAGTTAAGATGCCATAGCTTTCTTTCAGAATTATCAAATCTTATGAGAAAGAATAGGCTTGTTCTTGGACCAAGGAGTTTTCACTGTGAGGCTGACTGTCGAATGCGCACGTCTCATGTATGTGCGGAGTTGCCATACACCAAATAATAAACATTGACAAAGCATACCTATGTTTCCGAAAAATGTCTTCCCAGTGGTTATAAGCACATCAAAGAAGAATCTTTTCAAGGATTCACTTGGGTAGAGAAAATAAACAGCAACCCAAGACAAGAAAACCGCCCACATCATAATTTTTAGCCCCCATTTCAACAAGATTGCCAGCCACGGATTCCACTTGAGAAAGCTGCAGGCAGCAGCCATATCTTCTTCTCCTGGCCACGTAAGAAAAGCTATACAGAGAGTCGAAGTTTGGAAATTGCTATGAACGTCTCTGCTGGTTTTCACTAGCTCCTACAGCAACATTCCTTGGATAAGCCTACTGTTAATAAAACATGAAATGCCACGAATTTATAAATCCTTTGTCATAGAGAAAACAACAACGAATGACTTCTTGACTGTAATCGCTTAACACTAAAACAAACATTCCAAAGGGAGGAATATGCAAGTCTGGGAAATGATTTTAGCGGGAAGAAGATAACGCTGGCAATCATTACTTGGCGAGTTTAATGCCCTTATCTTTTTCTGTCCACCATATTCACTTGGTTGAAACAGACAACATAAAAAACAAACAAATAAATAAACAACAAGGCAGATTGCTGCTTGAACTATGAATACTTGAATACACTATTACTTCATGAATTCATGGAAGCAGATTGGAAAATGCATTCTATGCTTACTCCAGACGAGGCTGTGGGAGGTGGTGGGATGAATGAAATAAATTCCACTACTTGGATTCCCAACTTTAAACGGAGGATGAAGTGATGAAAGCGAAGAAAAAGAGGAGCGTGTGAAAGAGGTGGTGGGATAATGCCTTTTTCCGCTCTACCAGTCCAGTTTTATGTCGGCCATGAAGGCTATGGATTAGAAAAAGAGGCCGCAATTGACAAAAATGGTTCCAATTGAAAGAGATTTTCTTCCCATTCTTCGTCACAAGTCCTGCCTTGACTAAGAGACAGGCCACGCTTGCGGAATTTTTTTTCCTTTCCTAACATAGATGTAGAGTGATTTGGACATGCCCATTTCCTGGTCAAAAAAGCTAATATCAATCAACGGTCAGGATCTCTAATCTTCTTTAGATTGGCACGTGTTTTTTGAAATCCCATGTCCGAGGGGTGGAAGGACTTTTTAAGTAGATGCCAGGACTGGTGGCAACGATTCCAGCCGCCTGCAATGGCCAGAAGCCCCAAATCGGATGATGTCAGCTGGTACTTGATACAGTCAATGATTTGGGGTGGGGTGGGTTATTTTCGAGGTAAAAGGGGTTAAAGGCCCTCTCTCTCTATACTAACGTAACATTTAGCTATATGACTTTTTTTAATTATTATTTATCTTTTTGCGAAAAAATATATTTGTGTTTATAGGAAAACATGAATATACAAATTTTCATAAAACATATGTTTCACGCAAAATTTTCATTACTCGGAATTTTTACTTTTTCGCTAACTAGAAAACTCTATAAGTCTGCGTACAACGGCAAATAAAAAATATGCACTTTCTCACTCTCTACGTCTTAGGGTTTTCGCTCTTATGGGAAACCTTTTCTTACGCTTGGTTATCATAAAAGAGAGAATCATCAAGACATCAACATGATTATAGAGGGAGAAGGAACATTTCACGGCGTAACATTTTCATCATTTGTACAAGCCTACCATGGGCGTATCTAGGTGTGTTTGGATTTATCACACACCCTCTATTACTAACTTACACTCTAATGTATAAATGTGTAATAAATCCAAAGTCCAAACACACCCTCAACAATTATGTTTTTATTTACCCTTAATTAACATCATTATCTACCTATTTACATCTTATCTTTATCTTCTTCTACTTCAAACGAAACCCTAGATATTATTACATTGCAAAACCGTCGTAGCTAGCGTCGGACCCAAATGAAGACATCCCATTTCTAACTTCAAAGGTGATAATCAGGCGAATTACTTCAATTTAGGTCCAAATTCAAAATCTTGGGCCAATTCCAGTGCGTTATGAGACATGTTCAATGGCAGCTCAGGAGCACAAAGATACAGATGTTCTAATGAGAATCTCTAAATACAAGACATTCACTTAGCTTGTATAATACAGTCCATCATAGATTTTATGATACAATATATGAGTTTCTATAAAAGTATAGCCAGAACAGACGACCATGTGCTCCGGCGAATGATAAATCTCAGGCTGCTTACATTATACAGCAATCTCCGAGTTGAAACTGAGGACTCAAATGGTTTATACGAGAACTTAGATTTGTGATATGTACATAACAATAGGATCCTGGTTACAGATCAAAGCTGTGGATGTTCAAGTGGAAGATTGGTTGATTCCATTTGCCCCATGTGTTTTGGGACCTGCAAGCTTCAGCCACACTGGATTGAAGGCTCTGTGGGCCGCAGACAATGACACCTACATCCACTTTCCCCCAACTGCCTGAGATGGAATCGAATATTCCTGCAAAGAATGGTGGAATTTTAAGATAGGCCTGTGTCGCATGTTTCTTAAAGACATGAAAAAAGAAAAAAACTGGTTGGGGTGTGCTCCATTCAGTGATGGTGATCTAATAAGGAGCATGATATTTAAAAGAGCTTAGCATTTTGGAAAAACCCACATTTTTTAGTTACTTCTAAGTTTTAACTAAATAAATTCAATCACTCAAGAAGTGGCATTCCAAATCATTAAAGATCAGAGCATTCATAGAAGTCAGAGGCAAAAATGGGAATCATTACCTTGTAAGTTTGGCCGGTGTCCATATTGCCTGGTAACCAAGCTATCAAGTTTGGTATGATGTGCGGCTATCTGCAACTTTGGCTCAGCGTACTGCTTTGAGCTATCCTCCTCAACATCATTGCTAGATTTCTCAGAGCACGACACCCTTTTCTCCCATAGTTTCCATAAGAGTACCACAAGCCCTCCAAATATGAGGATACTGGCAACCATGCATCCTATGAAGAGAAGGCCTAGAATCCACCAATTTGTTATCTTGAAAGCTTTTGTTAAAGTTAAGAGGGCAATAAATCCAACGGTTGATAAGAAGAAGTAAACTCCAAACCAAATGCTATTTCCCGTGGCAACCAAACCAGAAATGTGACTTCTTTTTGGATGGTGGGAAGAGAAGTCCAAGGTTTGAGGGAGGCCACTGTCTTCCTGTGGAGGTTTTAGATTTTGTTATTAATGCTTGGAAGCATTAGTAGAAAATTGAAGAAATTCATCTAGCGCTAGGTAGTCCAGACATACCATTACAGGCACTGACTCTTGAGTGACGTAAGTTTGAATCTCTAATTTCAGTTTAGCAGAAAATGATGGACAGAGAGACTCTGCATCGATAACAGACAGCAGATGAAGCTCATTGGGTCTTTTCACAGCCCAAATGACCAGTACTTTTGATGGACACGGCTCATTCTCCCTATTCCGGTGCAGGATGTCTTTCAGGATAGCCATGAAGGGCGAAATCCCAATGCCTCCAGCAACCAAAATAAGATTTTCATACCTAAAAGAGAAGAAAGAGTTGAGCAAGTCATTTCAGTTTATGAAACAAATGCAAAAGAGACAATTTTCGGGCTCTTATTGGGAAAGCAAGGAGGCTTTGTTTCCTACAACTGGTTTTGGAGGCAAGAAAATGTCCATGATTCAAGCCTTTATTGATAGCTTCCAAAATGGCCAATTTCCTTACTAATCAAAAGATCAAGGATCAACAAGAAATATATTGTTTCCATGTACTATATTAGACACCGCAATCATGGAATAAAGAGTACATACTTCAGATAATAGGGTGATTCATGCCCATATGGCCCCTCAACAGAAGCCGTTATCTGAGGATGAGGGTGCTCAGGATCTGTCAGGTTCGAGATGGCATCCCTGAGACCCTTCGTCCAACCGCCGAAAACCTTCACGACAATTGAAAGACGTTGTTTTCCGTCTAATGGACTTGAGGAAACACTGTAGGGGTGCCACTGTAGCCAAGATAACTCCTTAACTTGAAGGAAAATGAAACTGAGAGCATTGTACTGGATACCTGGAATGCAGACAGGACAATTAGAACAAACAACTCAAAAGTTCAAGTCATGCTGCAACAGTGTCGGAAGCATTCAACAACTGTATGCCATTCGCTGGATAGACCCTTCAGCTTATGTGCACAATTCAGCACTCAGGCCACCGGGCAGGCCTTATATTTTGTATCGAATGCAAAATCATTGGTTGACTCCGTGGTTGGTTTCATTTCATCTCACGCAAACTCCACTTGATTAACACTGTGGTTCAAGGATGAGGGCTATAATACCTTCCATCATATTTCTATCGCGGCTCAGTATAAAATTTCCTGATTAGCTTTGTTTTGCCAGGAAAAAGTTTAGGAAGCAAGTACCTTTTGGCTTTGAAAGGATCAATTCAACTGCCCCACATGGATGGCATGTTGCAGAAAGTACATCAACATTAGCTCGCGATTGGCAGAACCTCAGAAAGCGATCAAGGAGGAAGATGAATATCCCTCCTGCTGCTGTGCTGAAAATATAGTCTCCGATGTGTAATGCTAGGAAGATGATAAAAATCACATATAGTTGATGGGTGTAATAGAAGAGCTCGAAATTCCTCTTCCTAACTGAATTCAACGATGTCGCCCACATCAACAGGCCAGCTGAGAGACTAATTACTCCAGGGAAATTGGAAATGCCCTCTTTGTCCCACTGCACTATCTGTATATAGAAACTCGTTGTGTTACGACTTGTTTAGGTGTTCATGTCCCCAAGGACATAAAGCTGTGCCTTCAATGAAAACAAAGGCTGGGAGCATCCCTTTTATAGTCCCATCATTGCTGGAAAAGAAACAGAAAATACAAGCCTACTTAATTTAGGTTTCCTTCTCTAATACCACAACCACATCTGAGCCTGAAGTGGCTTAGGGAAAACTAAAAATCACCATTTAGTTGTATAATCATTTCTTAATAAGGTAACGTGAATGATAATTATTTTTAATATTCCATAATTCTTTCACCTTCCTGTTAAAAACAGTTGAGGAACAGGCATGTGTAACTGGGAATCTATGGAACTCACTTCATGTAAGAAATGGCCTTGCAGTGCCCAGGAGACTATGTAACAGACACCATGCAATGTGAAGAGCGCCATTGTCACATGCCCCAGCCAAATATGGTACCTTGCTGCGTGCTCAAAAGGGATGCCTATAAGGCGAAGGAGGGATGATCCTCGTGCAATTGGAAGAAACAGAAATGCCATGCAATACAATCCAATTAAACCTATCACCGCCCCGGTATATTCCAACATTTTATAACTGCAAAAATTGGCCAATGCATTAGTCCCCTTCTAGCCAAATCTGCAGAAAATAGGTTCTAAATCATATATCTGAACAAGACAAATAATTGATGAATCGGTGTTCAGCCTAACCTCTTCTTCTCAGGACTCAATGCCATCTTAGATACACTTTGATGGTTTTCTACTGTGTAAGCACAAAATGCCCAAACAAGATATGTTGAAAACAGAATTATCCCAATCAACTCAGCAGCCGAGACTATCCCAAACGGTCCATTGACTATAATAGGGAAAGTGGAGAGGTGGAATCTCATAAGTTTTGGCTTCTTCATGCTAGATCTGGAAAGTAAGAAAATTTTTATTACATTCAAGCAACATTTTAGTAATAAATTAAATTGCAGTTGGAGTGAATCTGTGAAAAGCTGATAAATAGTTGAGTCAGATAAATCACATACGTATGATATTCTTTCGGAAAGGCTGCCACATATATAATTGCAAGAAAGGCAATGATAATGATTGGGCCACTGAACACTGGAAATTCAACCTCTGTAGTTTACCAACACAAGAAATTTCAATCTTATTGTCAAAATTGGTAGTCTGGTTATAGGTTCAAAATAAATAAGTAATAAAATGAAATAAGAAGTAAAGAAGAAAATAGTTAAATTTGTACAAGTATTCTCAGCTGCTAATGCTTACCAACAAATCCATAAAAGCTCCCTTTAGTTTCATCATACAATTTTTCGAATTTATGACTCATGAAATTAGTAGGATAGAGAAAAAACAGAGCCACCCAAAGAATGAAAATAAGCCACATGGTGATTTTGAGTGACCATTTTGCTAGCAGCAACAGGGAGTGCTTCTTCTTGGAAGGACTACCACCGTAACTTGTATCTGAGATACTGATGTTTCCAACTGAATGGTCTGCCATTGTATCCTGAGCTGCAACATTAACAAGAATGAAAATGCAAACTTAATCTTCGCAGATATCTTAAACTCAATCTATGAAGTCTTTTTAAACAATAAAATAACTAACTATCTAGAAGTTAGTTATTTTCAGTTCATGACCAAGCACTTCCAATCAACAACACTGTAATCAGAAGTTTGTGATTGATTTTTCAGTTGATGGGTATCTGCTACCTAAAGTTATGAGAAGCCTACACATTTTGAGTGCAATTGAATCTAGTGCATTGATGAAGCTATGGCCATTACACCAACATATTTAAAATTGTTTTGCCAAGCTAAGTTCTCCACGTGGCAATGCTTTTTTATCTGAATTCATGGACAAACTAATTACTTCCTAAATTGTAGCTGACTTACATTCAGGGGTCAGGTAAAGAGCAGATTCAGCATTCAGGGTTGAGTTATAATGCAAAAGCAAACACACTATTATCAAAATCGGACTGGCCGATCAAACTGGTTCCCTGGTCAGTTGACCGGTCCGGTGTAGCCTAGTTTGGTCCAATAATAAGTTTTTTTTTATTTTAAATATTATTAATAAAATAAAATGATGAATTAAAATAATATATTGTTATACAAAAGATCTATATATTTAGATTAATATCTATAGTTTAGATTTTTCAAAATTGTATTATTTTTTTTAAATATTTTCAAAAAAAAAAAAGGTTCAACAGATTGAACCCGCAACCAGCAATCTGTTGTTCCATCTTTC
Organism: Pouteria campechiana; assembly: GCA_036873735.1. Classification (NCBI taxonomy): domain Eukaryota; kingdom Viridiplantae; phylum Streptophyta; class Magnoliopsida; order Ericales; family Sapotaceae; genus Pouteria; species Pouteria campechiana. The sequence goes on along the minus strand of JAYJMB010058320.1, from coordinate 3,522 downwards.
TTTACAAACTTCCATTTAAGCTGGGTTTTAGATAGAGCTGCTGCTAGTTTTCATTCCTTAATCTCTTGAAATTTTAATTCATAGAATAGACAACAAAGAAAGCTCAAATTTTTTTTCTGCTTTATTAAAATAAAAATCCTTTTGAAAACTGACTGTTCTGAATGCATATTGGTCACTAAAAAAGACTACAGCCCGAAAATGAACTTTCAATGACTAAACAAAGGCTAAGAAGAAGCACACTAAAATCAATCTCTGTTGAGCATTTTCCTCCAAATCAATGAATGCCAATATCAATGAGCTTATACTAAAGAAGCTCCATTGTGATTCCACATGGGGTAATCAACTGCTCAAATTTTCATCTTTCATTGCAAACAAAAGCATTAGTGAAGTTCAATAGCTGGGCATCAACGTACCACCACCAACTAATCAACAGTATCAAAATATCCGCCGGCCGGTAAACTTTCTTTTCTGAAATAAACATACTCAGCCGATCATTTCTTCAAGGGAAAAGAGGGGAAAAAAACACGAGACTGAAAGATAGTGATAAATAAGAGTTACCCAGTTGAAATTTGAACTCCTTCACTATTTGGAATTAAACAGATGCTTGTTTCATGAACTTGCTGAAATGGCGAAGAAAAAGCAAGATGGGAGACAAACAATCCATTTCTCAGTTAATAGAGAAGAGATGAAGATTATTTTCAAACTCAAATAGTAGTAGAATTTGAGGAGATGCAATCATTGATAGGAAATGGGAAAGGCTCACGCTGCATGGAAAGCGGCTATGAAGCGAAAGTGAGCCGAACGAGTGGTAAGCAGGAGATGGTTGAAAAGCAGATGTGGGGCCCTCGACATGCTGAATTTCACTGGCGCGTTACCTACTAGTGACACCTGCATGTGAATTTCGTTTGGCGCTGCGGTTGGCAACCGGCCTGGAAGCGCATGCTGATTGGTGCGCACGGATGCAGCCGTTGTACGCAAGCCAATCAAGCACCTCAATCCAAACCGTCCATTTTGTGTTGTTTACTTCTGATACTCAATGCACAGAGATGTTGATAATCCGTATCTAGACCGTCCATCCATCGAAAACCAACGTGATTGGGCGGCATATGACCATCTTAGATAGGAAGCTGCGAAATCCTGGCTACTTTTTTGGGCCAAGTCCTTAATTATTTTTGGACAAAATTATGAATCTGGATTACATGCCATTAAAATTTTCTTGGTGCAACAAAAAACCCGACATATCTTATTTTAAAAAATGAGATAGGTAGTTAAAAAAAAGGACAGATATTATCTTAAAAGTAAGCTTAACTTGATATAAATACTCGCATATGTGTAATCGCATATAAAAGAACTAAAAAATGTAAATATCACCTAGTTAATTTTAAACTTACCTAGTATTAAATTCATTTATTTTATTGAAGTTTATTATTTTTAGTATGAATTGATGGTAAAAATGTTAAAGCAGGCATTTTTTAAGAAGTATATATTTCGGTCATAAATCAATCATTAAAAAGAGATTTAAGTGGATATTTTCGTCTATTGCACGTAATCATGTTGGTTGCATGGTTCTTTTTCATGTAAGGCCAGTTTGGAACTCGGGTCCGATGATTCAGAATCCGAGACGTCCAACACGAACGAGAGAAACCGTGATACACAGGCACTGACGGAATTACTAAGAACGGAGGCATACACGTGCCCTGCTAACAACCGTCGAAATGGCGTCCACGGACAACAATGGACGGTCCAAAGGAAAGATGTTTGACTATCTTAATAAAAAAGAATTCCCAAAATACAAATATAAAATAATCAGAGGCGAACATGGTCTGAAAACTATGGACGGCTTAGCATTGGCCGATGCGTGATAAGCCCGCAGGGGGGGAATGGCTCTGGATATGAAGCATGTCACTGTTCCTCAGTATGGACCAGCTACTCACTCTGGCGAGACATCTGAATCTGGGCGTGTAAAACGAAAACTAAGGTTAGGCAGGGCATCGGCATCTCGGCAAATTTTAGTGCTCGAGGATTCCCTGAGGTAGGCCGAAGGGTGCCCCAGACACCAGCGTCCAAAGTAGCTGATCTGGATAGATGCAGTCCTCTGCCAGCATCCAAAGCAGCTGATCTGGATATGTGCTATTTTCTGGACCATTGATCTGTTCAGCAATCATGGATGGCATGTGAGGCCATGCGCAACGCTGTGAGAGGCCCTGGCCATTGTGCAGATCCTTTAATACAAGTGCCCAAAATCGGCAGGGTTTGTTTAGGCAGTGAAAAGGATAAAAAAATGTAAAGAGGATTTTTGAAAAAGAGCATATAAGATGTTAATAAAGATAAAATAAATAAATTTTAGATCAAAAAATATAAGAATATTATGCCCACGAGCCTTTCATAGTTTCATTGCGGGCTCTGCTAAAGAAAATATTAAATCATGTATCTCTGGCAAGCTTTAATTATTGCTAAGTTCACTGAGTTTTCAATCAAGATCATATCTAAGTGCATAAAAATACATGATCTAATTAATTTCGGTGAAATCGGGTTCAATAGAATATTTCCCACATATATTATAACTAGATAAACAAATAATAAATTTTTTACTTAATGCCAAATAAAGAATACAACGATTAGAGTAAATTTTTAGTCCAAATTTTTTATTTGATGTGGCCCATTTACATGTTTGGTTTGACTATTTTGGTTATAATAAAGATAACACTTGAAATGAATCCAATTAAATCCAAAAAATTTTGGCGACACCTATAGCCTTTCGTCCTAGTCCAATCATGTTGTCGTCTTGACTTTTGGTGCTGCTCGCAAAGACCAGGAACGCCTTGACAAAGCCCCGGTTGGCTTCCCCGTACGAATGTGGATAGCTGGGAAATGGCTCAAGCTTTGGTCAACTCGGAAATAAGCCGACGGCTTGAGCTTGGTTGACGCTCCTCAGGTTGCAGTCTAAATAATGAATCTTGGGGTTGGCTTTTACGTTAGTTTTGAGCCAAGGCATAATCAATTGTTATATTAATTTAATACAGCAGATATATAATACATGCCTAATAATAAATTTATATATAAACTAAACTATAAGGTTCCAATTCCATGGAAGCGGTTCTATCAAAATGCATTCATGAAATCTCTCCATTTCAGCTCACCTTAATAATCTTATAGAATCCAGTCCGGTCATCTTATCTAGCATTATTTATTTTATTGAAACATCAAAAGCTATTTCAATTAAAGTCTCTTGAGTAAAATATAAAAGTTATTCAGATTCTTTCACTCAAGTATTAAAATATTATATAAATTAATAAAATCATTCATTTACATGGGAGAAATGCTTTACAAGATATAGTTATTTAATTAAAGTCATTAAAATTCAAATATGACTTAAATAATTTTAATGAATTGATATTGAATCTTAAATTATTTTAATTTTTGTATTTTGTATAAAACTTTATTTTAAATAAATTTTAGATTCTTAGCTAACTAAGTAATTAAAAGATAGATAATTGAATTAAATTTTATAAAATAATCAAG